>WACJ01000482.1:0-58484 GCA_008973525.1 Stenopsyche tienmushanensis
ATACTATGAAGGTAAAATAAGGTTTTATCTCATACATTTTTCATAACAGACAATTGTCTTCGTTATGCTTTATCTAATGGTTGGGCTTCAGTCTTCATTCGAATCAATTTATTCCAGAACTTCAAGCGTGTCTCAATCAGTTCAAAGATCTTCAATTAACTTTGCCATTGTTATCATAATGATGCATTTCAGTCAACCCAGCTTTTTTAACAGCATCCGAAGTCAATTCTTAGTTATGTGAGTCTCATGTATTTTTATCTTAAAATCTAATATAATCTGGATATCCAATCATGTTCTTGAATGTATTGACGACTTAGTTCGGATAGTCCTTTGCAAGCAAATTATAACTGTTAGACTATGAATAAAATAGTATACTCGTTTAACGTTATACATGGGTGAATAAAAAATAATCCGCAAAAAGAAAAAATCATCATTTTTAAACTTCATTGGTTAAGGGTTCACCGTGTAATTTCAGCAAAGTTTGAACATCAGCTATACCAGCACATTAAATGTTTCTGGAAATAGCTGAAAAAGTAATCTCTTCCATGAATCTTATATATCATTTTTATTGATCTTCCACAATTGCTGAGAATAACTTTTTCCAAGTATCTTTCATACACATCTGGATTACTTCATTCCTCGATTCGCACTCACCAGGATCGCAATAAACTAGGGTTGCCTGTAGTAGCATTGTTGATTGTTGAACCATTTTCTTCATTCAGGGTAGTTTTTGACTCATACTGAGATAAATTTGGATTAAATTATATGAGCTCCTTTTTAAAGGCGTTTACGTTTTAATTTATTTTGCATGTTTTCTGGTTGATCTTTGTATGTGCAAAAGGAATAAAACTTCTCAAGTGTTTTAATAAACCATTTCATTGCACTTAAATGAAAATGGTTGGTAAGAGAAATTGTTGATGGCATATAAATTATGATCTAATTTCTATTTTATAGAAGTATGAATTACACTATTCGTGATAAGCTGGATAAATTATATTAAATTTGTTTTGAAATCTTTCAAAATTTGATTTCATAAATATAGGTGCTTCATCATTATGGCGTGATTATTTTTCGGTATCTCTAATTCAAAAATCTCAAGCAGCGTACGTCCCAGTCACGACCTAATCCCTACAGAGGTAGCTTAAATAGAATCGGTCCAGGAAATTGCTACCGGGGCACACGATTCGATGGATTGATATCAGGGGGGGAATGATAAAGCACGAGAGGCGTGATGATACTCTCGACGATGATGGTTATTATCTAAGGCACGATACAGCAGCTTTAATGGTTGGTTGTGGTGTAGAAGCACACGTCCGGCCGTTATCTAAGGCGCTCGCAGCAAACAGTGAGTACACAAGAAGGTTACAAGGAGGCGGAGGCGAAGGTGGAGGCGGAGGAGGAGGCGGGGGCGGAGGCGGAGGCCCTCCCGCTGAGGAAGCACCTGCTCGATTTTCCCACGCCGGAAGCTCGATAAACTCCGACCAGCTTCGTAAATCTTCGCCATGATTGCCGGACTCACCCACAAGTGCTCAATCTCAATCACACCATTATGCGCCACTCGGGTGGCCATGTGTTGTCTCCGACCGTGCGCCATATCCGACCTATGAATCATATCATCCAAATCATCATCATCATCATCATCAACGTCGATCTTAGACCATTCAAACAATTTTCCAGACACTAGTAGTCATAGCGGAAACGATTGCGTTGCAAAAGGCTTCCTCTCGCATAATGCCATGGAAAAATTATACCTAAGTCAATTAAACATAATCGTTTATCCTGCACTTTGTACAATTATTTTTTTTGCTCCCGACTTAAACAAGCTGTCAATGTCATAAATATATTTTGTGGTGAGGCGTTTAAGCTGTTTAACAAAATGAGATATGTTTTCCGGTGCTAATTATTGGTGGAACGTCATATAAATTCGCAACGAAGATTAAATGCAAATTATATTAATAATAAAGTATTTAATTAACTGTAACGTGGGGGAAAATTACGAGAAATTTTCTGGAAAAGGGAGTAATGATATTCGGCCAATGACTCACTCTAGAACGTTTTTCGGCAAATATTAAAACATAATTCGTCAGCAATAAGTGCGATAGTCTTAGTTTAGCTTAAGATTTTCTAGAATTAAGTCTTCGTGTTTAAGTCGTCATGTTAAGGAATTGTTTTAAGTTTCAATTTTAAGTTGCGCCATTGTCTATCTTAAAAATCGTTTATGCCTTGTAACAGCAATTAATATAAAGTGAAGCAAATAAATTAGTTTTAAGAAGATCTCGTATTTGAAATCTTCCCTTCTCCACCACCCTGTTCTTGGAGTCCTTCTCGCCGACGTTACGAATCTATTGGGACTGTCATGGGTCATTAAAAGCTCATGCTGAAGATACCGTCGCTTAACAGAGGGGTTGCTGGTGCTTTGAGAGGAAAGTGCAAAACCGGCGCGACGAAGATAACTGGGGTTTACTAACCACGTTATATACAATTTAAATTAATTTCGATAATTTTGCACAATCAAAAATATGATATTATATTGAATTAAATAGAATTTATAGTCATAGAAAAAAAAAATTATAATGAATACGGAAAAATTACAGGAAAAGCGCAAGCAGTCTTACAAAATTAGATCACAGATTGCTGTGCAAGTCTATCAGTTTTCTTATTTTCTTCTTAAGTATCAAATTTTACATTGGAGTGGTAAAAACGAACATTGATTCCACTCCAATTCATAAGTTATCATATAAGCGCCAGTTACGCGCGAAGTCACCCTTAAAAATTGAATAAAACAGGTCACATTGATTTAAAAAAATCGCAGATTAGCACCATCTACATTGCATGAACAATTAAAAGTGGGTCAATATAAGAGCGAGGTTAAAATAGTGTAATGTTTGGAAAATTGGTGGCTTTCCAATAGAATTTCATGCATACAAGAAGATATTTAAACGAGTTGTGAAATCATTATTACTAACTACCAACTTTATAACACTTGGTCTAATTCTTTCAGAAGATAAATGCAGTCTATAAAATAGTTTCCTCAATTGCCAAATCTAGCCCACGTTGAACATTTGTGGAATGTGCCAAAGGGCTTTTCAAGCAGTTAAGCACCAAAAAAACTGAATTTATTCAAAAAATATCTGGAAGAATTTAAAAATAAAATCCAGTTATCGCTTTTAAGAAATCGGTTGAAATTAAGCTAAATAAGAAAAGGGTGTTTATAAATGCAAATGTATAAAATATGTGTTTCGTTTCAGTTTTTTGCCGCTGAATTTGAGAAGATAGTGTTAATAAATGGTGGAAAACCCACTTATTAAATGTACTTAAATATCCTTACAATAGATAGATGTTATCTTTATGGATTATATTATATTAAAAAAATATAATAAATTCAATGTGGCAAAAATGATTGAGAAGTTAGAAATGAATAGTACATGACTTATTATTTTCAGGACACTCAAAGAGCTCGATTTTTCTGGATTTGCCAAGATTTTCGCCTCAATATTAGAGCTTGCTTGTAACGACTTATTATATGCAGGTGTATGTTTCGAAATATTTATTTTTTAAAAAGAGATGGGCTTTTTACTGCGTATTTCAAAAGCATGTGGATAAAAGATTTTTTACAGCAAAAATTACATACATGCATTCTGCCTAATTTGCGGTCTACGTACATATGTACAATCATGAGTTCCATGTCCAAAGCGAAGGATCAAATATAAGCTCTCGTTTCTGCTCGCCATATTTGAAGCAAAAACGTGAGCAAGTGTAGTTAATGACTTTCCGCGAAAATTTTATAAACATGAGATTGGTGCTTTATTGCACCAACCCCGAGTTTAAACGTTAACGTAAAGGGCAGTTAATTACTATGTATTTACTCAAAAAACACATCGGAGTAACGGTTTTGCTTGTGCAATTATCTCTGCATGCTAAAATTTCACTCGGGGGCCAAAATGATCGATAGAGTGAAATTAATAACTGCCCAATTTCCGGGATAATATTTTGCTTGCTGAAAATTGCACTCTCCGCAGATAATTGTTAAAAAAAAGCTCGAAACGCTTCCCGAAGTCGAGACGATAATTTAAATTAATGTTGCTGCTCGTCCACTTCAGTATGCAAATTGCAAAAAAACACGTTGGCCAATTAAACAGTAGCTACCCGGAGCTACACCTGAAAACACTGACAGCCAAAGAAGAAGATCAGAAGCAGATTGGCATCGGAGATGATCGAAGATCGATCGATCGCGACGTCGATCCGAATCTGAGTACTCTTAAATGTATTTACTATTTATAGAAGTGATGTTGCCAGACTTATTTATGGTGATTAAGCGTCTTCGCTACTTGAGTGATTTACATCACGTCTTTATCTGTCGGATCTATCCAGCATCTCATTACGTTGTCTAGGATTTATAGCTAATAACATATGCATCCTAACAGATGTATCTGATGTACGCCCATTACTGAGAAAAAGTAATCAACTGTCGAAAGATAAATTATTAATGGTTATAAATGGTATGAAAGGTCAACTATAAATCGATCAAAAAAACGTAATGATTGAGATATCATCGTTCTTCGCAACTAATCTTGATGGTGTTTTTGTGTGGGCGCTGAAAAAAAGCACCAAAACACATAAAAGCAACAAAAATATATATTGAAAGTAAAAGAGTGACAGTAATCGTCAGTTGTTAAAAATCTCCAATTTAAGACTCAATTTCGTTGAACTTAATTGTAAGGCTGCGTTCTCAGAAATGTTTTCTTTATGTAACTCTCCTTGCGCGGTCACTATTATTACAGTGCACAATCTGTAACTCTTTGAATTTGTGTCCTTATATTATACATTCTACATCTACTTTATTTTCTTTGATTGATAAACATTCTGCACTGTTTCTTCATCTAACATTGATTATCAAAGAATCTTAATGGCTTGTTAGTAGCTTTTTTTTACATGACGGAGTAAAACCTAACTTCATAATACCACAATACAGAAACGCAATCTACCCGCAAAACATTACGTGGTAGAAATTTTGTATCATTCGATAAGCCTAAAATGGTTTTAGATTATACAACAAATATGGATGCTGTGGATCATGCGGATCAATACACATCCACGTATTGTTTTCAGCGAAATTAATTTAAAAGGCGAAGAAAGTTATTTTTTTAGGGGATGGAAATGTGTATTATCAACTCTTACATAATTTACCGTATCTCATAAAAAAGGTGTTAAACTACTTATTATTGTTAAATATTGGAGCATATTGGGGAGTGCTTTAAAGTTTATCATACTGTATAAAATTATATGATTTTTTTTGCAAATATATATTTCTCGATGTTTTCAAATACATATAAGTCCAATAATCATTATAATACCTTACTTAGTTACAAAACTATACTATATAATATGAGGGTTCATATAGCACACACTCATACACATCACTCACAAAGTGGGGTCGTATAGCTGTGAGTGCAAAGTGTGAAGTGTGTGCGTGTGGAGCGCAAAAGGTCCAGCATGATTCGGAGTGCAAACTTTCTTAAAATCATAATAATTCAGTTAGTTCTCAAAAATATGAATTAAAGATTAATATATAGTTGATTAAAGCGATATGTAGACCCTTAAAATAATATGTTTCATAGATATAAAATTACACCCCATTTAAACCATCTTATGCTACAAATTCAAAATCTTGAGATGATTTTGAATATATTATATATGTGTCTAATTATAAGATTGTGTGATTTTTCTTGTCATTATCATGCAAACACATTTAGGTTTGTCAAAAAGATTTACCCTAATCACACTTAATAATTTTTCCACACCCTGAGATGGGAATTAATTGATTAATAAATTATGCAACTCACAAGCAAAAATCTTTTGAATTCATTATTTTAAGACAAATATCAATATTAAAAGGACATATTAGACTTATGTGTATAAGTAAGCATATATTTTATTAGGGTGATGCAAAAATTCTCATACATTAAGCTCGTCATGTTTATGACAAAGAATGCGATTTCAAGATTATAAAACTGCAATTGCTTTTGGATAAGAATGTCAATTTATTGAAAACGAGATTTGCTAAACACCTAAAAATAAATCGATTAAAAATCATAGAGATGATTCAGTAGGAAATCATCAACATTACGTTAGCATCAGCAGCTATAGTTGATATTTCAAGAAGGAAGATTAAGTTCGAGAAAGTATTAACAATGATTTCATTTCGCCAAAGTCTGCGTTATAAAACTTATTCATCACCCTATTATGTTCATATCTATTACGTTATGTGTTAAGTCCTTTGATTTACTACCGAGATGAATGTGTCCAATTTTGTGAATTGCTGGCGTGATAGATGTTCATTTCTATTCATAGACAATTTGTAAAGAAAATTGCTTTATAGAATATCAAAAATCTCTTTTGTGGTAAAATTAATTAAAATCCATGGGTAGACCAAATGAAGCTTTCGCAGCAAAACTTAATAACTTTCGAAAAGCTTTTAGAAATCAGGTCATATTCGCCCACACGGGACGAATGCTCACAATTTTCTACTGCAATACGAAAATGTTATTTTGAAAAATGAGTGGAAATTTTTGCCTAATTCGATCTTTTCATATCGTTGATATCATGCTTAAGAATCGACAAAATTTCTTATATTCACATAGCCAATCATTAAAAGAATTCGTTAAGAACCAATGGCGAAATATGACAAATTCATGAAATATTCAATCTTATCGTAGGATTGTGATTATATATTAAAATAAAAATAAAATGTATTATTAAAGAGAACGTTATTACCACTAATCAATGTGAATTTATATTGATGTGCATATAAAGTGGAATTTTTATTGCAGCAGTTTTCCTAATGGCTATTTCCGCTAAATATGATAATAAAATACCACAAAATCAACGTAATGCCACCGTCTTTATGAAACATATTTTTTAAACGAAATTCCAAGAATCGAGTCCTTCTAAATGGCTTGCACACTATCGAAGGCAGGTAGATTGCTTTATGCGAGTCCTATCATTTTGTGAGGGTA
This sequence comes from Stenopsyche tienmushanensis, assembly GCA_008973525.1. Lineage (NCBI taxonomy): Eukaryota > Metazoa > Arthropoda > Insecta > Trichoptera > Stenopsychidae > Stenopsyche > Stenopsyche tienmushanensis. The sequence goes on from WACJ01000482.1 coordinate 7,017, forward strand.
ATCCGGTGGCAGGGTGGGTTTTATTAATGAAAAAAAAATCACAAAAAATGGGTAGCCACTGTTAGAGCAGAATATATTCGTTAAGGACATGGAGATTGGGGGCATCAACAATAAACATAAATTATTCTAAATGTTATAAACAAAAAAGGCTCAGGTATACGGCGTGTATAATCAATTTAAGATTTTTAACCCGACTCGTGCGTTTTTTACACGCCGATTCGGAATGGAACCAGTTTTTATTGTATTGTATATTATATTAAAAAAATTGGTGCATGCTGCTGATGAGTCCCTGACAAAATAAATACCCGAGGATGGTAAAAAGTTGTATCAATTTATTAAATTTAAGTACAAAAGTCACGATAATAAGGAGACGTGCAAGGAGCTTTTGATCATATACGATGCAAGCAAAGTCCTCTAATATTAAAACTTGATATCGTATGTATTAAAAAATAGCAACGATAAAATTTCGTATAATATTCATAGACTTGGATGGATGTTTTGATTTTTAAAATGACTCCAAGCACATTGCTTAATAATATTACAGAAGCTTATTGCTAAAATATTCAAAATTGTGTTAAGAGAAAGCTAAAAATTTAATGGGTAAATTCGTCAAAATAACATTTTCTTGTGTGATAGAACACAATTGTAAAAATATCCAACAGTGGAGTCGTTATTGTATCCCAGGAACAAATAAATAATAACCACAGCATTGCACGTGGGCAACTGGTCATTATTTCCATTAGCCCAGCAGGAACCGGCCATGGTCCTTATTACTTTGATTAAGGACGATTTGTACATACGCCGTGCATTTGTTCTCCAAAATTATCCTTCGCCTTTGTAATGATACATTATATGCGGCAGAGCAATCCATCGGTGCTACATAATGATACATTACGTGTACAGATCAATTTTACGGACTACACGTGTGCACCTGTTAATTGCGCCAAAAAAGGAAGAAAAATCCCGGATTATGCACGGGACGTTATGCAATTCATGTGAAAAGCTTTGCATAAAAAATATTCCCATGCGAAGGAAGGACCTCAACAACCGTATGAGAAAACAGGTGTCCTACCCTCAACCTGACCTGATTTTTTCTTTGGTGATACAATCGAATCTGTAGATAATGGAAAAAGGTGGTTATCAATACGCCTTTTTACCTGCTATATTTATATAGCATTTGCAAGTATAGGGAGACTACAAATCGAAACGGCCAGTTTCGATTTGTAGAAAATACCTTGAGATGATTTCATTATATAACAACATTAAAGAAAATCTTCTTGATTATTTCCTGGGGGGGGGGGGGCTAATACAGTGATATAATTAAAAATGAATAAGATACTGAATTTAGCTAAAAATTCTGACTCCTTAAATTTAGTAGCAGGCTAATTTTTATTCAAATCTAAAATTTTGCATCTGTATTTATAAGAATCCAAAAAAATAACTCATTATGCTAATTGCATAATATTTACATAATTGCAATAAATTCGATACAATTTATACACATACAATGTTCTAGATTAGGAATCTTTCAGTCAAACTTGGACCACTTTTCAATTTCTAAACGTCTTATCATTTACGTATGTATCATCATTTAAATTAAATGCATTAAAACTTTTTTATAGAAGTAATTGGTTAGCGTCACTTTATAGAAAGTAGATGGATGATGATGATTAACAATGTTTATATTTACAACAACGATATTGTATTGCAAACTTTTTGCTTTCGCTTTGGAATACATTTATAGTTCAACTTTACGATAAATAATTTTATTATTAAAAGAACAATATCAAATACATGATGAGCTAAGAGATTTTTCAGGTTTACAATACTTTTCAATCTTAATTCACAATTATAATGTGTGTCGACCCTTAATCTAAAATGATGTTATAGAGAAATATGCTAATGCTATATACAAGGATTTTTTGTTCACCCACTATTCCATCCTGGATTTTGCGTGGGAATATGTTGAGAAATCCGTTAAAAATACTTTATACAAAGCAAGTTGTGCAATCTATCTACAAAAGCCCAGATGACAAATTGTGGGGGAGCCTATCGAACCCTCGACACCTGCTACGCCGAATTTGGCATTGTCTAGTTTTTTGATACTTTAAACATGAATAGAATTGTGCAAAGGTTCTATTCAGAAGACCCAGATCCAACTATTGAAATATATTTTATCTCGCTGAAAGGAAAAGTTTTTGTAACGTATATGGAAACTAGCGGGGGTTGATCCCCGAAATTACGCCCACTTGAATTTGAATGAGGACTTCATGAATATATTTGGATATCGAAGAAGCCTGGAAATTTAATTGAATGTTGTGCAGTCCCGTGAAATCGATTTACAGTATTGTCGTCATGGGAATAGCAGGATTTTCCAAATAAGCGATCTAATCAGAATGCGGAAACGATTTGTATTTCCTGTTAGTTAATTGTAATTTAATGTATTCACCCTGTAGCTGTTTATTCTAATGATGTCCGCTGATAAGATCAAAGCTTTATTTATGTGTGAAAATTTGTATATTTAACTCTGATTGTCTAAAATTAGCGTACAGGATGCGGAAATTGAACGATTTATTATAAGCCGGGAGTGTCATTTTTAACCCCAAACTATTACTGTGTCAATATTTATTTAAAAATAAATTGCTTGAATGAGCATCCACAGTGAATAGCCTGAAAGCTCCATATATTCGGCCGGAATTAAGAATCCGCTCCGAGACATAATCTTGATGAAAATCGCCTTGAATAAGTACATTCGGAATAAATTCGCGAATGTTTTTGCGAAAATCTTGTAATTAACTCTCCGGAGTGATTTATTATAACGAGATGGCAGACAAGGATGAAGGCTTTGCCTCCGAGATCCCCGATTTCAAAATAAATCTGAATAATGTTGCAACAAAACAATAATAAGTAAAGCCAGCCTCCTGCTGTTCATTGGTCCATCTCTCGACCAATCCAAAAAGTTATTTGACTGTAAAATTACTTTTCTCCTGCTATATTTTATGATAAGCCTTGCATCTGCTTCCTTTCGTTGTTTATCCCACATTAATTGTGCGTCCTTACATCCTTTAAATATGAATTCGTGCAGCCTCGCTGTACTTTTTTTCTCGTCATTATACAGAGAGCACTTACATGGACTTCTTACACTAATTATTAAATAATCATAATATTTCTGCAAGACGTTATTCTTAATAAATCTATATGATTCATGAAAGAACACAACATAATCACTATAATAATGTATGTAATTATAGGTTATTATTTGCAGAATTACAATTATAAAAGTCTCGGTTTATATAAACTGTATTAAGAAATATATCCAGGATTTTGTGAAAAGCTTCCTACATTGAGTGCCATCTTGCGAGCATATATTTGATGGATAATGAACTCTTAAGCGTAAAAATTTGGGTTCAATTTCTTACTACGAAAAAGCTCTCGCTAAAATATTTCTCAATGTCTTAAATTAGGTTAACCTCGTTTGATTGATAAAAAATATAATCATTTTTCATTCAATGGACCTTTGTTGCTACTTTTTTATAGTAATATCATATAGAAAATAATGCAAAATTACTTAATAAAAATTCCTGATAAACTGCAATCACATTCAAAAAAATTATCTCAATTTTAGGACACCATCCTATTAGCTATAAAATTTATCATCAATGTGACATACAAATATGTCGATTATTATATTTGCTTCAAATTGTCGTTTATATTCCTAAAAGCTACTTTCTGTTAGGTATCGTATCTTTTATCGGATATTAACAATCTTCTTTGATTGTGTTCCAAATATTAGAATTTGATGATTTCTCATTACATCTCACATTGCGAATCATGACGTTCATAAATAATTATTGACATTTATTCCAGAATAGATGTCAATAATTATTGCGTTATTAGATTTATAATAGACAAAAATGTTAATCAATTTTACAATAGGTCGGAATATCACGGGATTTTTCCTCATTTTTCTTAATAGAATTATACTAAAATGGTATTAGAACCACCCTGTAATAGCTTGAAACTAAATGCTTATCAAATAGTGGTAATAATGTTGAGCAATCGTAGGTATCTCTGGGATAAAGGCAGGCGTAAGCACGCTTCGAAAATTGAAGTTTAAATGAGTGGACGCCCCGGGGATAAATTGATTATTTGTTGAGAGAAGAAAGGGCGTTATCAATTCATCGCTACCACTAATTAAAAATAATATTTCAAAACACATAAACGATTAATTGAAATCGTGGGCAAGGAACAAGTTTACCGCAGCACAACGACCCAGATTTGTTGAGACTGTCAGCTCTCTGTACGTAAATCATTCCATCAAATCGACGATTATAGCTAGAAAATATTTTTTTCCCCATTACATTTATATTCACAGATAGCTATTTACCAGTCGTAATCGCAAATTGAATCATTACCGACCAATTATAATTCTATAGAGTTAGATTTTATCGATGCGACACTGTGCAAACATGGGACTTAGTTTCGAATTTATACAATGCCATAATTGAAAAAGTTAATTGAATAATTGCCATCGCACCTTTTAATCGTTTAGGATAATTGTATTTTTAAATAAATTTAAATGAATTAACCTTTATTCAGAGTTTCTCAAAATAAGAGTAATGTATTAGGTGTCCCATAAGTTTCTTTCGTTTTCATATTAAGAAAAAAAATAAACAATACATTGTTTTACATCAAAATGTATTAAATAATATACGATCCATTCTGTTCTAATACCTTTCTCCATCTCTCTATTTTCAAATTACTCTAAAAGTGTCTTCAGATGAATAATAAATAATTTTATATCAAAAATATTTTCACCAACTACTTTTTCCATCCTTGGAAAATATGCAAGAAATTTTTTCGAAAATGTATTTATCCAAAACTGTATTTTAGCTTTTATTTCCAAAATTGGATCATTTCAATAAGTCCATAGGAAGCAATCAAAAGAAAAAATAAATTAAATCATCCATTGAATATCACAAGTCAAATGGTTACTTTAATTAGTTAAATGTTCAAATTAGTTATAAATAGGTGGATAGTAATTTATCGAATAATGCATAAAATAGTTAATACAAATTTGTATGATAATATTATAATCTGGATGCTTGGGTGACAACTTTCAATATATATGCCAATTATAAATCTAATAACCAGATGATTTGTTACAAAAAATCCCCATTTCACCAGCATATTTGATAATATGAAAAAAAAGTCGTAATACTACAATTTTATAGAAGAAGAGCAAGTTGTTTGCTAATTTGATTTTTAAATATTATTCTCAAGTAGCACATCTGACGGCAAAAATCTAAAATAATAAATTTCAACTTTAGCCGATAGTGGCTCTACCATAATGTATTATACTATAATTAATAGCAAATATTATACAAAGACTAAAGTCATCGAAAAACATGTGCAATGAGTTTGTTGCAATAATTATAATATGTAATTCATCAATAAAAAAATATTCTGCATATTCGATGCAGTTTTGCATTATCTATCAAATTAATTTTCTAATCAATATTATTAATAAATTCTGTATACTTACACTTCGATTAGGCTACCATTTTTCAACTGCATTTTTATTATTACAAAGATTCGAATTCAAATCTTGTTAAAAAAAAGCGTTTATTCCGATTATAAGGGTTGCCAATCTGATACCTTTGAGCAATTTTTTAATAACATAACTATTCTAAAGTTAATAAATATAAAATAATTCCTATATAAATTCATAAATAATATCCTGGTGAAAAATTGCATTAAAAATTCATATCATGTTTCTAAAAAAAATACGTTATTCTAGGTAGAAATCAAATTTAGATCCCTATTTGATTCAAATCGCTATCCGATTAATTTTTATTTAAGCATAGCAACATCAACGATCATCTGGAAAATATGTTGACGAAATTAAATATTTAATATTCAATGAATACTCAAATCAATCCATTTGTACAATCAGGTTATAAATGCATGGTTTTGCATATGAAAGTCAAGTTTTGCAACATTGTACCATGACTTTTTCTTATCGGAATCACATGTCCGAGTGAGCGGACAGGATGTAGATGGCGCCACTGAATCAGCAGAACAGGAAAACGTTTTTTCAGGCCGGGAGTCTTTTTTATTGCCATTGTTGAGATTTTATTGAGAAGTTAATTACCATACGGACATAAATATACTTCTTGAGAAAGCTCGCAATTAAGCCATAAATACTTGGAAGCTCGCGAATCGCGGACCGAGAATCATCTTAGGATGTCACTAACCAAATATTGCGTCGCACTGGAAGACGATTATGTAAAACACGAGGCACTTATTTTTCTTATTAGCGTTGCTCGTTGGGCTGCTTCAGAATATGCCGCCTAATCAATTTTCGATTGAATCTTACAAATTTTCGACGGTTTTTTGCAATGAAATTGAAAATACTTTCACTCGCGATTATTTACGGTTAGTCAGAGTTTAATAGATGATAACAAAAGGAACTATACTTCCCGAAATGGTTGCCATTGTTGTCGGCGGAGGCGAGACGATGCTGTGACCGCAGGTCAGACAAAATTGCGAAATTGGCCAAAAGTATTTCCTATAATTTGTCGAGAAGATCAGTTGCCAATTGGATAGACGCTGCTTCCTTGTTAGACAGTCACGATTTTATTCTTCGTGACATTTTTTCTGCATCGTATCAATCAATTTTTCAGTTAATAAACATCAATATTCTTATACGAGTAACGAACTATTATTTGGCTATTTTTTTATTTTAAACTAAGCATAAACATCAGATTTCATTCCATTCATATCCTCAATGGATAAATACCACGAAGTAAATTAATTGAGCACAACCTATGATCTCCAAATCCGACATCAGATTTTCGCCAGCTGAAGCTTTTTTCCTCCTTATGGTTAAATAAGTCTTGGAACACGTTGAGAACAAAGAAGAACATTGATATCCGATAAATTTATTGATGTCATTTGATCTCATCAAATCGATTTTAAAGGAAAAAACCTGATTTCTGGAGGAATAACCAGGATCAGGATAAAGGATTAAGATAATTAGCTTGTTTGAGTTATTTATTTGCAAGTATTTCAATGCTGATTAAACACTTCCTCAAACATGGTCAAGTTCAGATTGAGTATGATGATGAGAAGACATCTTCTTTCGGCCACAGCTCGTCTCGAAAGCATCAGCATCAGTCCTCAAAGCCTGGCCATCTGGAAGAAAAAACTTTCTGGAGTATATGTAATACAGTACCTCCTCCCCCGCAAGGGCCATTCGAAGTGTTTTCTTCGTTGATAAATTCATATACACTCAAACCTCTTTTTGTGCGACTTTTTTTGTGCGATTTCAAAGTTATGCGGTTTTTTTTAAAGAATTTTTTTATTTCATAAAGAGAACATATCGAGATATTTTGGATAAAATACAAAATAAATCATCAACACTAACCGAAATTTGGAAAAAAAATATAATTTGAGACTGTGTAAATCATATTGCAATTGCTATTGCTGAATCACGACCACGCCCTTTATTCAGGCTTACATTTTTGAAGAAATTGTTTTTTTACATTTTTCCAATATTTCGACTTTTAAAAATACATTCTCCAAAAGAATTTCCAAAATTCCAACTAGGAGTTATAGCTATTTTAGTGACCGGGCAACTTGGGTTACCATAATGAAATCTTTTAACGCGTTTTTCTCGAAACTACTTTTTTCAACACGGTTGATATCATATCTAGAGTTTAAATTAATAAATTTAATTCAAACGTTCAAACGAGTATGAATATTTTCTATAAAACCCTCTAAATTTTTTTATGCGATTTTGGATATATTTTATATAGCTGTTTCAAAGTTATGCGGCTTTTAAAATCCATAGAACGCATTTTCACTTTTTCTATGTAAGTCATAGCTTTTTTTGTGCGATTTTCCGCGGAACGTATCTACCGCACAAAAAAGGTTTATGTATACATAACAATAGTAGTTATTGACACTAAAATAAGTAGAAAAAATTGATACGACAGTTTCTCCCCAAGTTTCCGATGACTAGTTTAAAAAAAATGCATCCAAGAATTGAAATAAGTTATATTTGGGATTTATTACGAATGAACTTTTTAATTACTTAGCAAAAAAAACGAATAATATCCGATTAATTTTTGAGTTGAACCAAATTAAATAGTATTCTTTGGACGCGTCGACGCGCATTTTATTTGTATATCAAGGGGTTAAATAAAATAAAGAGAAATGTTAATAGTTGACATTTTAATACGCGTAAATAAAAGATCTAGGCTTTAATGTTGATAAAAAAAAATGCTTTCATAATGATGTTATAATGAATTCATTTATGTACGTTAAAGAAGACGTTGATAAATTTTATCATCGCCAAGAATTTTTGCAATGCAGATGCTGTCTTATTGACAAACAACACCAAATACATTGCATATTCAACAACCAAACAAGTCAATGGACCTAAAAACGAGATCTATTAAATCAAGATATTTATGCGGTTATGATATTTCAATGGTGAATTAAATCATTCGTATGCTCAAAAACCGATGAGACTGACCAACTTAACGAGCGATTTAATTAGGAATCGTGATCATGATGTTCATAATTATAATGGATCCTTGTTTTTCAAAAAAATATTACGAAAACAGGTTAAACACGTTGTTAATATTTTCAGTTACTGTGGCGAAATTTTGCACATTAAACAACAAATGGGTCAGAGCAGATCTGAATATTAATATATATAACGTACGAAGTAATTAAATCGATAGCCCTTCTGCATAAATGAATCGCTCAATTATCGGCGCGAGGTTGAGCACAAAGTTCGTTCGCATTCACATGAGAGAAAACTAATTACCCCAATAACAAATTAATCCCCGCATAAAAATCACACATTACCGCTTAAGCGGTAAATATAGCAATCAATCAGTGCGATATTTAATAAAGTGTCGATAAAAAATCTAATTATCGAACCCAATAAACACTAGAGGCACGAACGCAAATTTTTTAACACCATTCGAACGGTCGGTAAAAAACCGGTTCGTTATAAATGGACTTAAATGTGTGCCGATTATTAAATAATCGATTCCAGCATCCGCTCGCTATTAATGGAAATGTCGGCGATAAATTATAACACAAGCAATATTGACCATAATCGCGTTTAAATACCGCTTCGATTTATATCAGGAATTGGCGCAAACCATCGCCGACGGTACACTCCGCATTGATCGCATATTTATTAACTGAATTATTAATGATCTTTTTAGAATGGAAAATAAACGAGAATAATGCAGAAATGTTTAGAAACAGTGTTTATTAATATGTTGTACGCGTTTGAATTGAATAATAAGCGCATGCGCGGCCCGCGCTCGGCACGCATTGACTCTCGCTCTTTCACTCCTATGCGTTAATATAGCCCTTCCTTTCTGCCGAAATTTATCAAGCAATGCAGCTCTTTTTATAAACCAAACATTCTCAACACAAAACAATATTCAGAGTTGGATGCAAATTAATTTAATATAATTTATAAAATCAGCCAAACCAAATGCTACCAATTAAACCCTCTATCATTATGATTCTTATAAGAAGTCCATGAGAGGTGCAACTCGCATTATAACTTGTTCCTCCTGCTATCCGAACATGAAAGGGCAAAATATCGTTTATCGGCAAAGTATCGTAATAATTTGCAAGAAAAATCGCGAGCCGCTCATTCGCCATATCAGCGGTCTAAAAAGCGGACCGATTGAGCATATAAACCTTATGGCCACTCCGTCCTCTTTTAGAGCTTTTTGCGGCATTTTCTATGATCTGTACGATCACGGAAGCAACATAGCGTCTAGACACTTTCTATCATAGAATTTTTTTACAGCAGTAACTGCCATCTATACGTTTGGTCAGGTACTTTTGGGACTATCTTAGTATATTATCTTAAACCACACATTATAATAGTATTTAATATATTACATTTATAATAATATTAGTTAACTTTAAAAAGTAAATTGGATTTCCGGGGGGCGGGGAGGAAGGTGTTAAGTTAGATACTTGCCAAGGGCGCTTCATACCCTAGTTACGGCTCTGTTAGTCTTATTAGAATATCACAAGTTTGCAATCATTTTTGAATCGGAACTTATACAGGCGCAGTATTTTAACACCTTTTGTCTATTTATTTATAAATTTATTTTTCCGTTGCGGTGTAAAATCACGATTGTAAAATGACATTCCGCAATCACACTCGGTGCACACGAGGCTAGTTTTCAAGCTAGGATAGCAAACAAGTGCTAAGTAAGCTAGCAAACTAGTAGCTCCAACTTTATATAAAATAGTTGAGTTTTTAGCTTAAAAACGAGGCTAGAGTTACTAGCATACTTTTTTTCTGAAGGGTGGGAAATCTTCAAGAGATATCACTATTTCGTGGTAGTGTGGGATTTTTACCCGCTAAAGCCCCCCTCCTCTTCTACTGCCACCCGACTACTAGTTAAGTATTATACTAGGGTGACAGTGATGTGTCCCTCCTGGGCTCTTCAGCTATTCAGTCTGTGGATCATTCCGTCTGCTCAGGGGGGACGCTTCAGAAGCTCTTCTTTGCTTCTCGCGTTCTGTGTGTTTCTTCTGCTGCATAACGCATTTTGTGTACCTACACTACGCATTCCATGTCCTAGCATCCTTGAGCATTGAAGAGATCATGTTGTTGGGCGAGAGCGAATTTGCTCCTAACTCCTCGCTTTCAACGCTCCACGCTAGGCAGAAGAATGCTGTGTGAGCAGCATCATCATTACCAACTCCGCAGTAATGGCATTCCGGGCAATTTTTTCCTATTCTTTTGAGGTATCTGCCAAAGCAGCCATACCCGGTGAGAATCTGAATCAGGTGGTAACACATTTGGCCATGTTTCCTTTCCATCCACAATTCCAGGTTTGGTATTAGTTTATGTGTCCACCGACCTTTTGTGGAGCTGTCCCATCGAGACTGCCACACCGCTGTGGTAGTTTCTCTGGCCGCCTTCTTTGTTTCTCTTTTTTGTACCGCCAGTCTCTCCTGGGCGAGCAGGTCAATTGGTTGTAAGTTACTAGCGTACTAGTGAAAACTAGCTTCGTGTGTACCGGGCATCAGATCGGTTATCCTTGCTTAGTTATAGCCATTCTCTGTTTCAAATTTTTAGTATGTAGCTTTTTCCTTCAATCATTAATATTTAAGATTAAAATTCCATATAAGTTGTTAAATATTCTGAATTCACAATTATTCTGTATTGCAATCGTTTTGGGAATTCAAAAATAATGATAGATTTTCAAAACCATGTAATTTTTACCATCCGTTAAATCTAATAATTCTGTATTATATAATATTTTTTGCAACAGTGTAATTTTTCAATAATTTCATATATATATAAATTTATTGCAAAAATAATTTTAATTTAGTAAAGAAATCGCGCTATAAAAAGTTGCTTATCACTGCATTAAGTAGATTTAATGATCTCAAATAGGTGATTGGATAATGTTCTATGTCGCCCACCTAAGACGCGACTTTATTTGCTTCAATTTATGCACGTTGTTGTACTTTATTATGATTTATTCCAATTTAAAAATATGTTATTTATCACTGCAATGGATATGAATTACCCTTAAAAATTACCCCGGGCATATAATCAATCAAGTGACGTTTGTATAAAATTTTCATAATGTATATATAATATGGCGATTTAAATTAATTTAATTTAATTTTTTTTTTCTTTTGATTTAATTTTAATTTTGAAATTATTCGAATTAAATTATAATTACTCATTTCTTTTGTATGAATAAAATTGTCGCTTTTCCGAAGACGATATAGCACCATCTCTCGTATGCTTTTATGACTAAGATTTTTTTACGTCCTTTTTCGTCTCGTGCACGAAGCGCGCCAAATTACTCGTGCCGCGTTTGTCGCACTCGCGTGTCGTCTTTCTTCTTCATCAGATAGCATTGGGAGCACGCGACGGAGTAGCGCCGTCTCGCTCCGACGCGCGCGCCCCGCGTAGCTCCGTCTCGGCGGCGCGGCGGCGCGACGGCAGCACGCCGACGACATGTGCGTCTCGCTCTCGCGCGTCGCGGCTGCATGAGTGCGTCCCTCACGGTGGCGCGCGGCCGGCAGCGTGCCGCCTTGTTTTGGGAAGTGCACCCGGCGCCGGTTCCCACGGTGCCGGTGCCGGTGCCGGTGCGAGCTCCACGGGTAGCTAAGTAAGTGAGTAAATACCCGCCGGGGTCGATAACCAATGCTTCGCTGACCAATATTTTTCTTATCGCCATTTCATATTTATCGTCTACACGGGTTCTTATTGCAACACATGCATATTACCACTTTTTGCAGCGGTCAAAAGTGTCAACTCAGATTCCAGTTAGAACATGACTTCCCAAACGTCGACAATGCGAGCGATCTCCAGGCGCGCGCCCCTTTTAGGTAAAAAGAGGCTCATCACTCATCGTCATTATTTTCAAATTACTTTCAATATCAAAATAGTATTCTTTGGATAATATGTTATGCAAAATCGACTCTAGCTACCTGTGTTGTGTACTCAGAATGGTTAGACCCGACGAAATAAGTAGGAAAATCAGGAGTTTGGGAAATATAATGCAAAACCAAATATTGCAAAGAAATTCAAGCACAATGTTTCTTAAAGACCCCAATTGGTAATTGAAATCCAGGAAAAAGCACAGAAAAAGTTAACCCTTTTTCTGAAAATGTCAAGTTATTGCATACCGTAAAAATAACCTTCATCTGAAGCTTACATGTTTTGCGATTTGATTTCATGGACAACTGTTTAAAGATGAAGTCCACAAATAGTTTGGAACAGCTACTAGCCAAGAAAACATTATAAAACATAGTAAATTTCTGAAAAAAGTGCTACAATGTCGACGACTCATTTGGAAGTTGACGTCTTTTGGCAAAATTGAGCTTGAGTTGTATTTATATGAAATCTCCTTACTCAAAATTGATTTTACTGTAAGATTTTGCAGCTTCTAGCAGATTTTGCAGTTAATTAAAGCACGACATTATTTTTGCTAGAAGAACAAGGGCGGGATATTTTGTACTCCAGGCAAATTGGGACGATGGTGTTTTTCGATACTTTGTTCTGGATAACCCGTTGAATGCTACCATACATGTCAAGCTTATCAGGAAGTGAATATATGATACAGATGATACGGATGTAACCCTTTTCCTTGAGTGGTTATCGAAGAAGCCTTAGTCCTGCAATGGACCGCTTGTAAACACACCATTTTGTAATAAAATGGCTGGAACGGTCGATTATTGATTTCTTCAGTATATTGCTTATGTAAAATAAATATATTATAAAACTAATCGGTCTGTTATGTAGAAGATCAGCAGATCGAATCGCCAATCGTTGATCTCATCATATGACTCACGCAAATCTCTGCATTTTTTGAATAACGTTTGGATGCTGTGCTTTGTGTTAATCATTAAGCAGTTTATATCTCAAATATCAAAACAAACAGGGTTCAGGTCTTTGTTGTATAAAACGTTCTTCGTCTCTGCACTGGTGACCACTTAGCATCTTCTCGTTAATGAAGAGTCATATGAAGGCTTTGAATAGAAGTAAACAACCATTTTCAACAGTTCACTCAAGCCATAAATCTCCATTTTACAAGGTGGCAGTGTCGGAACATGAATTGTGTATTAGCTGGGATATGATATTCAGGGTTTCGTCTCTAACAAAAGCTATATTTGTGGCAAGTTCTGTCGAGGCATCTCATTGAGGAGTGTTTGAATGGCTATTCGTCATATGCATCAGGTCGGTTGTCGATAGCTGTAATCGTATGCACGGACAATGATTGCGGCAGCACTCCTCGCATCATCACACCGCTGCGGTCGGAAGAACCTGATCTCTTCTGCACGCAGTCGACAATTACACCGATGCTCCGTCACTTACGCCTATAATGATAACAGCGACCGTGCAGATATCCCAACTATTTTACTTCACACTGCACACAATGGATGCATAAGAAGGTATCGTGCCGCCGAATGTTCGCGGGCCGGATGCTGCTTCGGTCATCTTGGAGAATCAGGCTGTGCTAATTTAGAAGAGACATGATCTGATCCTTCCTGCTTAAGGAGCAATGTATTGAGATTGATTTTAGCACTCTCACGCTCCAGATGTACGAAAACAGGACGTAGGAAACGGAAAGCCACGACGAGAAGCAATAAAGTGTGATTACTTCATTATCACCCGGCGATGCCTTTTCCTTGCGCGAAATGCAATACGTGGGATTGCGCATTTAATTTAAATCTGGGTCACCGGAAATGCAACGGAGATGCGGAACTATTCAAATCTGCATCAGAGCGCTTTTTCCTCGTTTTTGTGGACGTGCTAAATTTATGATTACTGTAGATTTTCGTTGTTTCTCAATCCACATTCGACTACGTATTACTAAATGCATTTTAGTTGTATTGACTGATATACTTATGATGCCTCAATAAATTGACAAAAAACGTCAAAGATTTGCTAATAAATACGAATCAGGGTTAATGATCGGATATATCACACACCGCATACATTAACCATTTAAGTAGTGAGTTAATTTAAAATCATTATAAACTTAGATGCTCTATTTGCATGTTCGCCACTGATAATCCGCACAAATCCACGTATCTGTCAGGACCGTCGCCGCGTGTATGAAGTTTGTACATAAATAAGCTCAATATGTATGAATGCTCTTTCTGAATCACATGAATTCCGACACAACACTGTGTCTTACCTCTTTAAATACATAATGATAAATGGCGCTCTGGGCTAAAAATATATCTTATCTGTTACAATAATCGAATGTCAAAATGAAACTCGGACGACATTATTTATGTTTTTCGATTGACTTCTAAAAACTCAACAATCCGCCGCCTTTTTGAGTAAGCATAAATATTCTTACTCTTCTATGAGAAACTAATCAAATCCATCAGAATCTAATTAACACAACATTGATTGTTCCACTAGTTAAAGGGTTAAAATAAAAGTAATTTCAGCACAAGAACATAAACTTTTAAATTATTTAAATCACATCGACTATTTTTGTAAATTGTCTTTAGGATCTGAGAATGTTGAAATATGATTAGATGAAATTAGATACAAGATTCTTTCCGTGATTCCGTGAATTTCTTTAACTTTTTGAATTAAATGGTTTTTGATTTATCACATGGATTCAGACTCGAATAAGGTAATACATATATGGGTCTGAATGCAACTGAAAATGATTGTCAAAATAAATGGCCATATTCCTTCTTTTTCCTTTTATTTTGATCGATCGATCGACGGTATGAGTTAATAAAATCCAATAATATCAATGAATTTAATAAATCATCCTGACATATTATTCTAGCGTTCCCACAGAATCAGACAGCGTACAAACAATGCGATTAACCTTTTTTTAAATGGAGTTACTATATGATTTGTATTAATACATACATATATCGTTTTAATTGCATTATATACATGTATATGTTATACTGATTACGATTTTTTACTGTTTTAATCGAAATGTAGATGTGCGATTATACTTCAACATGAACAATAAATCGACATAAACAAAGTCCAATTATCTTTTTTTAACTGCCATTAGAATTAACTTTAATGTGTACCCATACAAAGCATTTTTTATACAAAGAAGGGATGGATTGATCCGAATGCAGCTCTAAAGAAACACGTCTTGCGGACCCCAACAATGCTTCGCAGACTTATGACACGCGACAGATGGTCAGCCTAGATTTCGAGGGGTTATTTTGTATTGAAAGTGAAGATGAGAAGGAAGCAAAAAAGGACAGGGGTCCCATTCAAGATCGTGGGAAAGCCCAGCATATTCCGAATCTTGCAAATCAATCTTTTCACAGCGCAAGAACCCTCCTATAAGCATCTTGGTGAATTTTATGTACCACGAGGGTCTTGTGCATAGGGGTAGTTTTTTTTACCATCATCGGTTGGACATATTAGATATGGCCTCATTTTTTTTTGGAAACAACCTTTTCTTAAGGGTATTGACACGCTTAATAATAAATCCTGTAATGCATTCGATGTCCATAATTCACTGCGAATAGAATTAACGGATACACATCCTTTTTCCATTTGCAAAAAATATATTACGTTTTCATTGTTGATACAAATAAATGGTACTTGGCCATAAATTAGGAACTCGTGTCATTGAAAAGTGTCATTATCGCTCTTTATTATGCATAGCAAATAGCAAATTTAAATACCGGGAAAATCCATATTTTTCCTTGTTTACAAGTCACACTTACAGATAAGGATTTCTCCATAAAATCAAGTGCTTTTTTCTTCGACACAATCTTGTTTTTATTGCGTCAGCTGGTGCTCATCTTCAGACAAAAAAAATATATTTAGAAAAAATGGCGTGGGAACGTTGAAGATTAAAGTTATCTTGCACGTGGTTCAATATTAGGGGAGTGCTCCTTTGATAAGGGTGACCATCATTTGCGTCCAAATTTTCAGTCGTTGAGATCAGTCGCTAATTACGAAAGCGAATGCCATTTTTGATTTATGGGTTGATTGATAATGGATAATCGATTTGGCGTCGAGTAAATTATAAGTGGCTTAAATGCTTTCGTTTCATATTATGTATTTAATTTGTACTTGCTAACGGAAACTGTTAATTTGTATACGGCAGTTTCTTTAATTAGTTAAAAGAAATGAAACACGCACATCAAGTTGATGGAGACGACCTAAAATTTCACCAAGAAAATAATGCAAAAAGTCATCAGTAGCATGATTTATAATTATAACTACTTATACTATGCGCATAAAACAGTTTGTATAAATAAAATTAGTTTTTCTATTTTCACGCCCTTAATGGGATAAAATATAGATGATAAGCAGTATCCATTATCGAATAACTTGATGATGGAAAGTGTTTTAATAAATATTGATGAGTAAAAATGAACTCCTAATCCATTAATTTAACAAAAAGCAAACATAGATCGCTACTTAAAAAATCAAAGAAGTAGATAAACTGTAAGTGCCATTAAAAGGAGATTCAAATAAATAAAAAAAGTATAAAAGGACAGAAGTAGAAATATTGATTGCTAATTTATAATCATTGCTAGTATTTTTTGGATACATTTAAGCTTCCATGATTGAATTTATGTATTATTTCTTGTTTAGATGTACAATATATATATTTAAGAATGCATACAATCAATTTTGCTGCATAATTTGTTCACGAACATTTGGGCAAATAGGAAGCTAATGGATAATTTGGAACAACGAGCTGCCTTGGGAAAGCAAGTATTTGCTCAGATCATGTGCAAAGTTTAATAAAGCTGTTAAGTAGATATAAAACTATTAAACAATGTTCGAATTCTGTTATAAAATGTTATTGTAGCCTAATTTATTTATTATTTTAGACAATATAAAATACACTATTTTTCAAATTGATAATTAATAACAGATGCTTGCCATGAAATTTAAACCAAAAAATGAACTTCATTTAAGCCCTTAAATATCCAAAAATGTTCCAATCCCACGGACAAACAAGAGACAATTCATAAAAATAACCGTATTTGTATAAAGATTGAAGTCCATCGACGATTTGGAGCAGAGAGTGACCATGAAAAAATGTGTGAAAAGGTGTCGTAAAACTAAATAAGCTCATAAGACAACGTTTTTTTGTTCGGGGTAATGATGCAAATTAAATAAGCACTACTCGCATGAACTAATCCGAATGTGTCAAAATATAACACCAGATGATTCCCACGATTGTTAGATGTTGACTGATGCAATTTCGAACCTGTAAAAATGTTCCAATATTGAAGCCCTGCGCAAAAGTGTGTAATTGAACTCTATGAAGAATTTTATAATAATTTGAGTCAACTGCTAAATCAAATGTCAAGTGACTTAGATACTAGACTCTTATTTTAAAGGTTCAGGTTAAAATCCAGATTCTGGAAAGTTTTTCAACATACTGACAAATTTGGAAGATTGAAAAATGAGAATAAATTGGATACTTGCTCATAGATATTGCACTATCTAAAATTTCAATTCAAATAATCCTTTGTATGGATGTGTAATAATACTTTTATTGTGGATGTTGAATATGATACCAGTTCATGGATAGCATGGTCACCCGAACTATCCACTTTAATGGGGTATTGAAGTGAGATATCATTTTTAAGGACGTGGTGGTGCATGAGACAAAGCAGAACACGTGGTCCTTTGGTCCCTCATAAAGCTATTTTATCTTCAAACAAGATCCTATAGAATATGATAGGATTCTCGTGTCCTGCTGTATTATATTTCTATTGCTTCATACGAGCTCGTCAAACCAGATTTTTTTAGACCTCATTAGGTGGTTTCTTGTTGTTGTAACTATTTTTGGGTTAATGTGTAATCGCTGTGCGATTACGTATTTCTGCTGAAGGCTTCATACTTCTGCGAATCGCACGAATGAACCATTGTGACATTTCAGTCGACCAAATGTCCGTTATATGAGTCATGCAAATTTTTCCGATAAAGTCCAAAAATATTCGCAGATGAATATTAATGAAAGAATTCGAAAGTCGTCGAGTATCCGAACGAGAAGATCTCATGGATGTGTTTCCTATGTGTTGAAAAAAAAACCTATTTGGAAGTCGTAAATTTTGAGTATCGCGACACAATTCAAGTTCCAAGAACAACATTCCGTCAAAGGACTCGAGCTATTATTTTCGTCTAAATTGTGAGAAAAAAGGCTATCTGGTGGTTGAATACAACAACCATAAATTATTTCGGGCGACGTTCGTTTGATAAGGAAAAAAATTAAATCCAGTTCCTTTTTGGACTTACTCGTGTTGTCATGTCGGGATAATAATGTACGGTCACGAGTCGTCATAAAGACACTGAAAACGTTATGAATGCTAGACGTTTACAATTTAAAAAAATAGGTTACTTGAATGTTGATCTCATTTTTTTGTCCCATAGCACCGTTGCGTCCCAGGCTTAGATATTCCATGGGGTACTGCAATGTAAACATCGTCACATGATCGTTTTTTGCATGCTAAAGGATTGCCATTTAATTTGATTTATAGGATGACTGTTCGTATCCCACTAACTCAGCGTTGGCAATAGCTGAAGAATCTTCGCGATGAATCACCAAATGTCATTGTCAACCTCTCCCGGTGAGAGACACTTCTGTCGTGTCATCGCAGTCCTTCAACTCGATCCCCTTAATCAATTGTTGTATAGATAATTCGCGTATTTATGCACCGATTTAGCCATTAGGATGATTGAGAAATTGCTGGCACTTTTCTTCATCCAAACAGAGATGGTCTATAATAGATCAATTGCTTTCCAGGTAGAACTCTGCCGACTGACTCATTGCGAATCTCAATTGTTTGCCCCGAGCAGTCACGTTTCGTGCACGCGACAGATGTGATGATTGAAAAACGATTTATCGTTTATCTCAGATTGTTATCGATTCATTACAACGCCGAAGAACCGCAAAAAGCACTCCTCATTTGCGAATAATGGACTCCTTTTGTTTTGGGTCCTATCGGTCGTGAATAACGCATAATGTGCTAGAGTACCGTTTTTGTGTAGAGAAAAGCTATCTTAGATACTAATGTGAGATTAGGGATACTTTTGTTCTGAAATCGATGACTAATGCGTTTTACAACAATGCCTTCAGGAGAAGAAAAAAGCTGCAGTCCTTTTGCTAACTAATTTAGATTGGAATTACATGGGTCGATCATGCCATTTTTTTACAACATGTAAGACCCCAAAATATACAAGGGGATAATAAACGGCGACTCCCCTTTTTTTAATCATGAGTCATGGGGATCAGAATCCAGTAAGAAACATTTAAATAAAGCTTTTTCTTCGACGAATTAAAATATTGATAAACGAATTCCATTGCTGCATTATTTTGTGCCTTTGTCTATGACTTTGTAGAACTCGAAACCGTTGTTGTTTTTAATTATTAGCTTTTTACAATCGTTAAAAATCATCATCAGTATCATCATTTAAGTATCTCAATCAATTATGGTATAAATCTTTCTTAAATTTTGAACTATTTTTTGTCCCTATAATATGCACATACATATTAATTATAGGGATATCCTCTCAAATATTTAGCTTATTTATTTAATATATGTACGTATGAAAAAGACAATCACAAAATTGTAAGGGCGAACCATTGTCAATTAAGAACTACCTATGTCCTTATAACATAATTTCACTAAGCTTTTATCTGTATTATTCAATCAATATCAGGCAATACCATGTCGAAATTTTATCAGAAATAAGAAGCTATTACGTAATTTTTTATCCTAGTCCTTGCGAGAAAGTATGAAATGAGACTCCATGTATTTCAGAAAGATCTATCCAGTAAATTCATTGTTTTCTTGAGTAGTTTTTAACTTCTTATCCCGAAAAGCATCCATCAATATATTCACTCAATCAAAACTCTGGATAGGCGTTTACACATGAAACTGGTTAATCGTACTGTCTTTAATTTCGAGTGTTTTAAGGGAGGTAAATGATCAGATTGTGATGCTTTACCATGAATCGACATTGAAGATGTTTTAGTCTTGCAGTGGATTGTGTGTAGCTACACTATAATGATATTTCTTAAAAAAAAGTTACAAACATGCATCATCGATGAAGAAAAATAACTTTTTTTGTATGATATACATTCAAATCATCATCAAAATGATACAACAAGAATGTATTTCTTGCCAGAAAAAAAAGGTATAAATATGTAGATATTTACGTGAGCAAAGATGCCAATAGCGGCTGAACACCCTTTTCAATAATCTTGAATAGAATCTGGGAGGGTGCCTTACCTCATCGAATCTCCAGGTCAAAGTTCCTATTCAATCCCCAATCCTTTATAATTGCTTTGGGGATTTTTTGCCTGCGCGATGCCCTTCTGTGCAAGCGCACTCCCCGGAACGTGGGAAACACACTTTTCTAAATGAGGGTATTCTTTGTAACCATTTTGAATGCATCGCAAGGATGAAAAGGATTCGTGTGTCAGCTGTGTGCAGTTTGTAAATAAGACGATGCGGTTTTATGGACACATTGATATCGAATAACGTCCATCGGGAGTTTGACAGCTTTTCACGAAGAGGCGTCGTTTTCCTGGCAGTTCCATCGGGCACTTCTGGCGTCTGCCCGATGGACTGAGGCGATCTAAGAAAAAAGCCATAATTCAAATCTGTATCTATCATAAGCAGCATACAAACGTAGAAATAAGCATAAAATCAACGTTAAGATATGCGGTAAGAGCGCCTTAATGACCGGAGCCGCAGCTTCCATGCAGAAGGACGCATCGCCGCTCGGATGTGGGTTCGCATAGGTCGTTTCGGTTCTGGGCGAGTGGAGGGCAGAACGTAAGGAGTCAGCACCTGCCTCTAGTTCCCACACTTTTGAACGGATGTGACGTATTATAGCTGCTTCAGAACCAGTAAGACCCAAGTCTTCTACTGGAAAAGTGACACTTATGTTTTTCAATACACTGACGGGTCTAGTAATTCAGTGTAAGATTCATTTCTTGTCTGGTACACGCGCAGACACTACTTTTTACAGACGACGTATTATGAAAGGGATTTCAATAAAATAATAATATTTTTTGTCCTTAAATATAAGAATGCTATAATTATATGTTAGATACGACCTAATTTCCTCTTAGAACCGAACTACCATTTATTATCAGCCAACAAGTAATAAATAAATACATTTCTATACATTTCTTCAATCAACATATTCACTCATTACTATCTACAAATCTAGAATTTCCAGTCAGCTTTCGATTTTTAATTGCTACTATTTGGTATTTGTAACTCTTGTTTCTGATTTAAATAAATACAACTATATTTAAAACGAGTTAGTACGAGTATTAAATATAACCCATTCTATAATTTTCTGCTAATGTGCTTTCATTCAAGACAAATCCATTATCACTAGCTCACAATGTTTTAAAGTTCACTTTAGCTTTTATAAAAACATTGTTATTAACGCATATATTCGTTCGTTTCGCGTTTAATATCTGCAACATATGGAATAAATCAAAACTTGGATGCGTTTCAATATCATTTAAATAATTAGGGTCGCATACAAATAAGCTATATTTTTTAAACACTGTTTTAAAATTGCTAAGCTTGAGGGGTGAATCTTAAAAAAAAAGATAATGTCAACCTTTAGAGGAGTGAGCAAATTTAAAATCGATGAAGTCGTTGATGTCATAATCGCTTCACTCCGATGATTGTCTGTCAGCTAATATCAGCGTAAGACAATCTTCAATTCGAGACAGAATCGATTGTAAATAAACACTGTCTGTAGCACAAAATATTCGATAATAGTCAATAAATTTGGGCTGACGATCTATACAATTGTGCGATCTGTGTGGGGAAGCTCTCCGTCTATGTCTGTCTCCAAGATCAATGTACAAGATTGCTGTTTCTGAATAAGTGAAGGGGGATCGCAGGCCCTCCGATAGTACTCCTTTGTGGGTTAAGGTAGGAGCAAATTCAATATGCTTGATCCTTATCTTTATCCTTGCGAAGAAATGAGGAACTAAATTCTATATACTCGAGAAAGCCTTATTCGGTTGATTCAATACGATCGTCTCGAGTATCTTTCGACTGTCTTTCGAAGAAAAGTGACCAGTCTTTAAAAAAACACACCCTATCAAGACGGTCACAAATGCTCCTTCAATGCGTTCACTCAGGTGACTCGCAGGGTGAGGTTATTTTAAGAGAAAATTTCATAGGCGTGTTAGAACAAATTGGCTTAAATATCAGTTGTTTGTAAGGTGAAACAAATACATGAAATCAACTTTTCCTGGAAACTAAAAATTTTACTTGTACCGCACACATTTTTAATCGGTGCAGCATTTAACAATTAACAAATAACAAATTTTATTTAAAATTTAAGAGGGTCTCTAAAATATTAGTTGCCCGGGATTCGCATTTAGCTCGAAAAGCCCTGAAGATGATGCCCTTACAATCTGTGATACTCTAAAATAATATTTACAAATGACATGGAAAAGGACTTAATTTAATATAGCTAATGGCGTATATTATTGTTGGAATTGGATATGGACTCATCTATCCTTTACTCACAATGTCGTTTCGATTATTTCTGGCGTATATTATGAAAGAACGTTACACTATGGTGCCGATTATAGATGCATTTTTTCCTTTCACCAACAACTTTATTTTATTATAGATCGTCATTTGTCGTATTGCCTTTTTATATCGGACAACCAATATCATGCCAAACACCCAAAATTTAATATCTGTATAATATTCTGAATATTCCTCCCACTGATTACATGGAAAATCATACTAACTATATTTTACATACTAATTTTGATACAGTTATTAAATGAAAATATGTCGGAGCATATTTTCGCAAGCATTTGCGTGTACCACTCAGATGTAATTGGAAACCTGTGCATGGAATTAAAACTTAAACATTTTGAGTTTTCGTTTTTATGGGGGTCCGGACTTTCGGCTCGACTTCGCCCCGCGCTTTGTTTATGGCTTTAGGCCGTTTTTATTGAAAATAATTACACTGTTAGCATCTGTACGATGATGGCTGATGATTTCACACTTCAAGGCAATGACTGTTCGAGAGCTACTATTATGACGTTGGGGTGTTATTTGGACTCATTTGTGAAAAGCCTTGACGGTAAGGCACGAGGCCAATTATCATTTGAGAAAAACCATCAACGACCTTCTTGCGGAGGATTATTTTATGCATTCTGAGCAAGGCTGGTGTGCAATTAACACGCAATTAAGATTAAATGGGCTTTTCATAAAAGTCACCATAAAACGACGGCTTTCGCCTTGAGGTCAAAGATGTAATTGATGATCTATGGGAATCGTTTATGCATCGATTTATAGTGATGTCTTACGTTTTCGATTACAACAATTACCCAAATGTATTGGTATAGTTAGCTAGTCCTTGGATACTTATTGTAAAAGATTGGACTTATATGCAAACTGGAAAATAATTTTGATGAAAATTTCCATCATATAAAATACGATTAATCCTGGTTTTTTGAAATGCTAAAATTTGAATGATTTATTAGATCAATAATGGTTGCAGACAAGACTGCTTTACAACAGTAATTAAAAGTGATAAAGGACGATAACCTTAATAATAGTTATTAACCGGACTAGTGAGCTGAATAGTGAGCAGGCATAATGGGAGGATCTCAATTAGTATAATCATAGGGGAAGACTTTGTTAAGTCAAAATTAAATGTTAAGAATTTGATAAAGATCAGTATTTAATTCTATGCCAAATCTAAACAAGGATTTTCAAAAGAAATTCTACAATAATTATCACATCAACGTACTACGGAGTAGACTTATATTGAATGGTCAAATGATCAAATTATTCTTTTCACTATTATTATTCGGCTCAAGATCGTTTATATTAACGAACGTTAAAAAATAATATGTACCTATGTACTTCGATAATATCAGACGTCTGGAAAAAGCATGGAAATCATCTTAAAATTACAAATAATCAGGAACCGAAATAATGTATGAACAACATCTGAAGATCATTTTGAAAGTTGACAACGAAGATGTCAATCAATTTTTGGAAAATGAGCGAAAACGAGCGCAAAGAAACACCCAAAAAATTGTGCTGCGACTCTTAGGCGAATTGATGATTCGATTAAATTAAAAATAATAAATTGATTCAAACAGTAATATCTTCAAAGGCAAGCCGTATCATCTTGTAATTAAATCTGTAATGGAAAAAAATCAACAAGCTGTCTAAATAGAATTGGGCACGTTCATAAGACAAATAAGCGCCATGATTGTACGCGCTTATAAATGTAAGCTTTCTTCTTTTTAAGCTGATATGTCCGCCGTTAAATGTAGGCGATTTCCACATGACTATAGATGAAAAATGTTATGGTGCTTTCCCATTGTTTTCCACATGTGATTGAGTAGCGAAATTATCATTATAGTGCAACCACACGTAATACACTGCAAGACTACAACCTTTTCAATGTTCATTCATAGAAAATTAGTTTCATTTATGTATCGAAGGACGCTTTCGTAACTTTCTCGATGAGGAGAATCGGATGTCCTCTAAAAACTCCCTGTAGTACATGGAGTCCAATCCCAACTTTTCCTCGCAAATGCTTGAGTGACGATCTACGTGACGCCTATGAAGTCTATCAAGGAATTTCTCCTAAACTAACAGTATTTTACTATTGTGAATTTTAGAATACGTTAGCAATTTAATTTTTGAAAAAAACCCTTCCAGTTTGAATTCAAAAAGGTATGAAAGGCAACAAAAAACAATATTGTTAAAGGGAATAAAACTGTTTTCAAGCGGGTATAAATGTGATCAATTTTTTTAAAAAAATTTATGCAAAAAGCATTAAATAAAAAATAATGTTATTTAGAGTATTATCTAAGCGATCTTTATTGAACATAAAAATATTTTTAAAATTTGATAAGATATGGAAGTGGGATCGGGGGGGGGGACCAAGAAAATCGTGAACGATAACATTCTTTATCACGGAAGTCATAAGTCCTAGACAGGTGATTTGCAGCAAAAAAATTAAGCATATTTTTATTTTGTATAATATTGTGTATAGTTTGACCTATAAATAAAAAGAAATATTGAAAAATAAAAAAATAGTGAGCAATCGAAAAAAAGTGCTCGTTTTTATCAACATTTTTTATTAATTAAATAAAAACGCTTGAATATTTTTAGATAATTATAAGTTAAAGTATGAAGACGTTTATTATACATATGCTTGCCAAATTTCATAAAGAATCCTTATCTAGGGCGCGTGGAAGCACTTCCGTAAGCTTGGAAAAAGTGGTTGAGAAAAACGCGTTTTAAGTTTGTCCTTTCCTCAGCTTCGCGTAGCTTAGTTTTTCTCGTCGGTCTATATCTTTGCGAATTTTATTTATATCGATTTGAAATTTACTGGTAATGTTCTTAAACACGGAGTTTTTTAACCAAGATGGCGAAAACGTCCCTTAAAAAAGATTGATGTTTATATGGCAATTTTCTTAAAAATAAGTATTAAATAACTTTCACAATATCAACAATATATCATCTCCAAAATAATTAAAACCCAATAAATACTGAAATCAAGTTATTGCATGACAGGTTTTCCAGTAATGAAGAAGCTTAAAGCTCAAGCGGCGGAAGCTTTCTCTTAGAGCTTTCCCCGCATTTTTCATGCTACGCTCACATAATATAAATCCGCTTGCGATAAATTAACGGTTTGACGTATTTCAGGTCCGCATGATCTTGACAGGCAGACTCCGATCTTATTTTATGTCAAACTCAATTTGGCCTGTCAATTATCATACTGCTCATTCGCGTCGTGTTTGTACGGTTCGTGCTGTTAATTTTAATAATTAAATTAATTGAATAAAATTTCGATCGGAATAAAATTTACGACACATTTTAACACCATTGCCCAACGTCGCATAAATTACTCTACGGACGAACAAAAAATGTTAATTCGATACATGTAATGCATGAAGATTATTGATTACGGCTCTTTTAACCAATCAGTGTAGATAATTTACAGTTGAACCGTGTGACTGCACCTGCACCAGATACTGCACAAGATAAATACAGCCTTATTTATATAAACGTAACATATCCGCAGGACTTATGCGAATTACATTTGCAATGTTTATATAATATTTATTAAGGTCGGCTATATCTTGAATGACAAATAGAACACATTGGTGATAGTCTGGCTAACAATTAATTTATTTGATCTAACGAAATTTCATCTGGATGTCTTTTCGCGAAATCAAATATAGCCCAAAATATGTCATTATCGCCGATCGATTTAACATAATCTTCTTAGGATGTACATATTTTTAAAAATGTGTTTGATATATATTCTTCCTGTAGACAAAGCCCAATTCTGATTTCTTGCTCCTGAATAAATTTCAGCCGATTATAATAATAATTTCATCACCAAATTATAGACTAACTAACTAACATTTGTGAAATAAAATGAGGAATCCCCCTAAAAATTTGGTTTCCTCGGAAAAAACTAGTGAATGTTATAAAAGAGATATTAGATAAAGTATACTCAAATTATGTTTTACCCACAAAAATGGTTTCATCTGAAGAAATAATTTTCTAAGGACCAAGTAATTTATAGATTTTCATTTACATCATCAAACATATCTTCATAATTACAAGGCTTAAAGTTGTCATTGTAAAGCTTCAAATACAAAATTGAAGCTTTATATTATGTTTGAATTATGAAAAATGTTAATTTGTATCATGCAACTGAAAATTACGACTTAAAGTATACAGACTACCCCTGTTTAAGGGTTGAAATTATGAAATTTTATTCGGTAATAAGAACATTATTTTCCGATAATTATGCGATTTGACAAAAGTATTTCGCTTAATTCATTCATGTCGAAACGAAACATTAATACATGCCTCGTTTGACCAGCAGCTTCTTTTAAAAGGCTAGTAATATCGGATGATAAATGTAATTATGGTTGCCGGATTCTGTCCGACTGTGTTTCAAGGATCGAACATTATAAATTGATTACGAATGGCGTATTTCATATATGAGAACTTTAATTACTTAATTTTTACATGACAAGATTTCGCGTAGCCAGATTGCATGTTCGAGAAACACAGGAAATGTGGCAATACTTTCGATATATCATTTACGGATTTCATATGAGATTCGTGATTATAATATCATTTAAAGACCTTTTCAGGATCGAAGCATTTTAATCTCTTCCAATCGACCTATGGGCGTAATAAACTAGATTATCGATCATAAAAGCAAATTCATTCTTACGAGGGTGAGCTAAAATATATCCTCTATGATCAAGCATTGGATTATTTTATGTTTATATTCGTGTCCTTCAATACTACCATTAAATTGAATTGATGTGTAAAAACATACAATTTTCACCATATTTAATTATTGGGTGTGTGAAATGAATTGATTTCCCTTTGGGCTATATAAGACCAACCCGTTTTCCTTTTTAAACGGACGTATTAATTTCAACAAATTTCTTATTTAATATCCTGTCATAATTTCATCGATATTAATTGGAAAATTATTTGTCATCAACGTTGAGGATCTGGTTTTTATATAGGCTTATTAAATTTAATAAAAATCCTTATGAAATAGCATAAATCATGCGGAAGACCACCGACCATATCAATAATTTTATACTTTTAACAACCCATATCAATTACTCGACATTAACAACCCTTCGACATAACCAATTAATTCTAAATGTAAAATGGAGCTTTTATATAATACGAAAATATTTCAAGCATCCATTTAATTCATTATGATTTAATTAGTTGTATTTAAATTCTTTATCCACTTTGGCTAAATGTTCCTGTTTTTCTGAATGCGCTATAATGATATTTGAATTATCCTAATTATACCAGTATTGGTATGGCAATTAAAGAAAGCTTCAGGGAGCACCTGTAGTTTCTTAAAAAAGGGACAAAGAGAGGGTCCATCACTGTTGGCAAATGACATCCATTAAAATAAATTGCTCAAATAAAAATGAAAGTGGCATAATTGACAGTATAGTCATCGAATCATAAAGCATATTCGCATGCTACGGCCTTTTATAATGTATATTTATTTTTACATTAATTATTAATTAGGGTAGAAAAAGGATATACGTAAAAAATGATCCATATTAATATAAAACCACAGAGGTATAATTTTATCATAATAAATCAGCACTGGGTGTGAGCGAAATTTATTACTTTGATGCAATTTTTGGCACCATTATCATATTTTGTGCTGTGCTAAAAATGACCACAAAAATTCCTGTAATTATTAAATTTAAAATAATTGACAATTCGGAAAAATACTTAATAATGTTCAATGGCTAAAGTCGATTTAGGATAGAAATCGATGGAAAACAATAAAGATCCAACGAATATTTCATTAGGCTAATGATGATAATTATGATGATCGTCATCGTCCCTACAAAAAAATATGGGATCATCAAAATGTCACGTCTAGGTGGTTTTTTTTTGTAATGTATTATCGAGTTGTGTGACATGTAACGCCGCCTTGCTAGAAATAGACATCAAACACATCAACATGATTCAATTGTAGCCATGAAAATTCACTCAACATTGATTGGTATCGCTCAGCATTCACAGTAACAACATTTCCAGTACCATCTTCCAAAAATTGTGGCTCAATGATTCCATTTGCCCAAAATGCACACCAAACAATAACATTTTTTGGGGCCGACACCTTTCTGAAAACAGTGAATGTTTCGTTCGTTGTTCAATAATTCCACTATCGACATTACAACAATGTGAACAGTCAATGATTGATTGATATACTATCTTCTACTAAAACAAAATGACTTTGATAATTCGAAAAGAAAAGCGTGAAAACATTATATAATGCTGACATCTAGACGTCGCATTTTGATGACCCTTTACTTTCTATATTAGGTTAATCAACCGTGAAAGTCATTAGAAGGGTTCAACCTTTGTCATCTTACAATAGATTATAGAATATTTCTTTCATGAAAAAAATAATTAAAATAGATATCGGTAGTTAAAATGCAATTGTCAATTTGCATCAATCATTTGCCATAATCTCAAATTAGATACACACAAAATACGTTTGATATATTCAATTTAGTTTGCGAGTATTCCAAGGTATAAGAACAACAAACCTAATAAAGACATACGAATTACTAACTTTTAACCCTTATACCTTTGTAATACTATTTAAAAATGGATGCATGTTATGAAGAATAATTTATAATAGTGTTAATATTTGATTTTATTTATATATTTATTCATAATGCAAATGGAAAATTGAACGTTATTTTGAATTATACGTGGACGGGGGCGCCACGGCGCTGACTCCTCGTCCGCAATCCGCCCCCGGTTCTTCACGTCCAGGATTGCCGAGCCTCCATAGGTGTAGACGAAAATATGACTTCTTCCAGGCTCTTACGACAAAAGAAAGATCACATGGTTGTGAGTTAGATAATGCCAAGGGGAAGACTAAGTCTTCCCGTGACCGAAAGCAACCCCTAGAACACAACTCCGAAACTCGTCGAATCTCCCGACAAGAATGTCTCAACCCGAAAAGTATCTGCACAGAATTGCAAATCTCTCAAAATATTTTTTGCAAATCCCATTGAAACATTTCGTAGCTTATTTGAACCGCCCTTTTGACAGGTTCATTAATGCATGCAAGATAATATACATATTGCAAAATTCACTTTTATGCTATTCTATCGTAACTTTACTACCTTTGTCCATTTTTTACGGTCGTTAGTGCGAATGGACGCATGTCGAGGAATGATTTAAATATAGGTTTCAAGTCATTTTTTGATTTCAAGTATTAATTAAATGCTCTTACTACTCACGTGCGTCAAAACAACTGTTCATATTTTTTGCAAGAAGAAAGCTACATTTTTCCGAGATTTATCGATCGAATGTGATTTCTTTCGGTTTTTTTGTCAACATCCACCTGCATGTCCGCCAAATTTATGGCACACATAATTATTTATCGCCCTCCGCAGTGACAGTAGTGCTAATCGAAAAATGCAGTAATCGAAATCCACCATGGTACCACTGTCCGACTATCGGTAGTAGTTTTTTGCGAAGCCTTCGACTTCAATGCTGATCGAAATTTATGTCCTCACCGAGGCTGTTAATCAAAGCTCAGGATGTGAAAAAGAAACTATCCTACATTTGTTGCGCAAGTTTTTATGTCGAAACGGCGTCGAGACCGCAAAAATCGGCGAGAATTTGTGAAATGTCCTTAATTGCAGCGAAAAAGTGTACGGACGAAGTTCCTTGTTGAAAAAAAGAAAACATTCGAGTGCGGTGAAAACACGCAATAAAAAGCGTATTATCTTACAAAGTTGATAGCCTTCGCAGCGATTTTTATAAGAAGTGTTCATTAATTTTAATGATGACTTATTGCAGTCATTATGACACTTGTGAAGCTATGTTTTTGATATTTTTTTTATGTAATGTCTTTTATGACGTTCAAATCATATGCAGGTTCGATATATTGATTTTCTTACATTGCTTCTTACACTTAAAACTTTTTTTGCGTGAGAGTTGCGTTCCGCGGAAAATCGCACAAAAAAAGCTATGACTTACATAGAAAAAGTGAAGATGAGTTCCATGGATTTTAAAAATCCAAATAACCACTAATGCCAGATGCAAAAATTACAGATATCCACTAGAGAAATACTAATTATTTTAATTACAAACTATCATCGCTGTTTGATAATTTTTGTTGCGATTTTCGATATGACTCAAAATTGTTCTTTTTTTCCGAAGAAATAGTATGCGCAGTGTCAATCTCATCATTGTTCTGTGTAGATTTTCTCTTTTTAACAATATAATTCTTAATTATTATAAATGTCGCGTTAGTTCCTACTTCAAAAAGAGATATTTTCACAAAATGGCGACTGTTTAAAAAAAAAAGTCAATTTTTGGCCTTATTCTTTCAGTTTTTTTTAAATAGTTAAAAATTAAATTTTATACATAAATAAATATTTTAGAAATAAATCTAGTAGGAACAATTCTAGACTAGAATACCCCCCTGATTTAAACAGTCTAAAATTGTATTTTTTTCCTAATATCAGTTAATGTCGATAATTTATTTTCTATTTTATTCAAAATATCTCAATACGTACTTTTTATGAAATTAAAAAAAATGCTTTAAGAAAAACCGCATAACTGCGAAATCGCACATAAAGAGGTTTGATTGTATGTATTATTGTTGACTCCATTGCTCAAAAATCAATGGAATGATACACAAATAAAAATTTAGAAGGGGGTACTTTGAAGAATTTTATTGTATAAATGTAAAAAAAAGAAAACCTATAAATTTACAAATAATATTTGACCCCTATTGTGTCTAGCTTTGATGATTGCATAACTAGGAAAAAGTTCTTATGGCAATCCTAATAATCTTCGATTTGTTCTTAAAAATCACATTTTCAATTTTATGCTCTTGCATAAATATCAAGGATATCGAATCAATAATACATTTGATATCATGCTTTTTGCTCCAATTAAAACTAAAATCGATTGATCAAAGTTCAGCAGAAAATGAGATTAAACATTAATCTAAAAATGACAAATACCATGATGATTCACAAAAATCCTAAATATATTATATGTGGATTTTTTTGAAAATTATATGTACTTACATTGTATAATTGTCAAATTATACAATAATTATTTGAATTAATCTACCCTTATATGTGACCCTGATTGAATTTATTAATCGTCTCAGTGATTACTTTTTCAGATCCAGGAAATCAGACTTAACCAGAATTTAGACGAGTGATTTGGTATTTGATAGGCTTGCGATTGGAAACTCAGGATGCCGAAAAACGAAAACGAAAAATGATTATTCAGGTGTGTGGATAATATGCATAATGATATTAGAAAAATAAGTACATATCATGGGCGGTGTAAGAAATTTAAAAATTCACGAAAGAGAGATCCTTAAGAATTCAATTAATCAAATAATTAATAAGAATCTAAATAGTTCCTATTATAGGATCATAGTCATCAACAAAAAATTATGACCATATTTTACAAGAGCAACATACTTTTTGCATATCTTTCGTCTAAATATGAAAAGAATTTAAAAGAATAACAATAGCTTTCATCAAAATAAATAAATGTTCGAGCCCCTCGTCGAAAAGTGGTTTTTGTTATGGTTATTTTGTGTATATGATGGAATTCAATCGATGTTATTTATTTTTATTTTTGGATAAAAGGTGTATTTTTCGCTAAAAAAACAAAAGCGAGTTCTTGAACATACCACAAGATTATTAATCAAGAAAGGTTAAAAATCGCAACCTTTTGTCTGAAATTGTTTGGTCATAATTGATGTTGCACCCTTATAAAATTATTGCCAGTTGTGTCTGGAACGTTTAATATATACAAGATTAATTCATTGATAATTGCTGATTCATCAAGTATAAAAGAGGATGCATCGGGACTGTATTTTAAGAGAGCACACGAGTCTTTAAATTGCTGTATTTAATTGAAGTTGCAATCGAAACATCAATCCCAAGCAGACAATCGCCGCACAATTTTACTTTTCAAGCTAAAAAAAATGACAAAAAATCATCGCATGATCAATCTGAAGATGTATCGAACAATTTCTCCTATAATTTTCCTAATTGAGGGAACGTTTCTTACATTGTGGGGCACAGAAGCACGCTGGTCGGTGAAAAATTGTATCAAAGGCCGGCGGAATCGTCACGTACGAAATCATCGATTATGTGTTTTTTCCCTTATTTAGCTCACCGTGATAACATTCCAGGACTGTTACAAAGAAAGACCGAAACCAAATGCCGATCCATAACGTCTGCAATTAGTATAAGTGTTGAGTTAACGTGTCTGAAAGGACCTTTTTGTGCGACATTTGAGGCATCCGAGATGGGGAGGAAAACAATCCCGAGTATTTCCCGTTATAAAATGACGATTCGAGAACACATCGCCCATTCGATGATGAAATATTTCGAATGTCAAACAATAATTGTGCCCGAAAGAAATCATCATGGGAACACAACGACTATAAATATTGATGGGCATGGAGGGTTTTTTTATTGTGGTGACTTACTTTTCTCTATTGTGTCTGCCAAACGACATACAGTTTAAGCGTATTAGTTGGAATGCCTTATATTTGTTTGAAAAATTCTGACCAGTTTACAATTCAGAACACCAAAAATTGAGCAAATCTTAGCGATTTGTACTACAATGAAATTAATAGCATATTACTTGGAAATGATAGTCCGAATTGAGCAAAATCCAAAGCACTAAAATTGTTGTTGATTATCAAGATATTAAACTAAATTTGGTTTATTATAATCAATCGGAAATGTCCTCTATTTCCCAATATGTTCACAGGTTGTATTTAAACATTTATATACCAACAAGACGTCGCTTAATAAATAATATGAGATAGTTTACACTTTCATTAACCATGAAATCCATACAAAGATTTAAAAAGCAGCTTTCAATATTGGATGGGTGTAATTCCCATTAACTTTTTTAATATCATCTTAAACGTGCTGTATTTGTTTCTTTTGGTTGGTAAATTCTTACTTTTTATCATTTTCAATTCACATGTCATATTATGCAACGTCATAAATCATCAAGCTCGACTTAAGTCGGGTTTTTTTGCGTTGTAAAAGGGAGCATAGCTCGGGCGCTGATTTTGCGCACGGGAAATTCGAAAAGTGGGTTAGTACCTTTTTTACGACGATATTGGAAGTCGTAAAAAAAATTAAAACGAATGTTCTGCTACGACCTTTTAAATCACTGCTAAAGCTGACTGTCACCCGGGGCCCGGTGCCCAATTAAATATTACTGCGAAAAAATCAATTATCGATTTCTCTGCATAATCATTCTGGCTGCCACAATAGCAGATCACTGTTTTGTTCGGCTGAAATTATCGACCGTCGTAATGATATATGCAGAGACGTACTTTTGACGTTATTAAGCGTGAATTTTATCGTGACGAGTGTTATTATTCGAAATTGATGGGTGCGACAGACGAACAGACAGACATCACTTTGGTTTTCATTACCTGAAGCTGAATTTACCATAAATCTGTCAAGCCCACTTATACTGCCAAGCAAAATGGAGTTGAGGGTAATTTTGCTGGTTTTACATCCTTAGACTTTACATCAATTCGCTTCATGTTTATAATGATGCGAACAATGGCGTAATGATATTAAAATTCAATTAAACAATAAAATTCTTCGAATGGCTTTCGCAACCGTAATAACCGCATATATAGTTGCATAAACCCTTTGATCTCGGCAAGGATTTCACTTTTTCTGAGTGCAAGGATACCCTTGAGGATTCTACCATTCACGTTTGTTTTATTACTTGTCGATTCATTAAAGGGAAAATATCTGTCCGATAATAAAATTACAAGAACATTTCAAAGCTTTATTGCAATGAAAACAATCCAAGGTCTTAATTTATATTGTGCATAAGATTTAATTTATGGGTGCAAGTCACCTTATGTATTGATATATTTATGAGCAACATAATTGTATTTAAGATTTAATTTTGCCAAAACTGGCATTGAAATTTATTCATTAAAAAATATATATTCTTATGAAATAAAATAACCTTGTTTTCGACTTTTCAATCATTTGGATGATTTAATTTTGAGGAACTTGCACGTCAAATATATGATAATCATTACTATTTGCAAAATAGTTTCAACTTAAATGACTACACAAATATTTAACAAAAGTTATGTTTTAAATAAAGCGAAAATAAGAAGGATATTGCAATATTTTATAGCTTGAATTCTAATTAGTAAATAGTTCAATAATACGCACGAATACAATAAGAATAGTTGCTCAATTTCACAATTTCAGTTTCGCATCGCTGCAAAAAACGAGGTGAAATAAATTATCATATTTAATGATTGGCAAGGAAAAGTGCGTACTTTACTTAGTATTTCAAAATTAACCCCGAAAGTATATCACAAAGTCACATATCATCAAAGTCTGAATCTTTTTTCAATGAAAGAATCCAAATGCTACCTAAAAATTACAAAAAGTCGGAGATCAAAATGGCAAATACTTTGATGATTTAATCTTTACAGTGTTAGTTTAGAGCTTAAACAAACCCTTAAAAATAATTTTATTTAACATAAACATTCCGAGTGTACGATGGGGAGTGTACGATAAAAAGAGATTTGATGGATACTGTGTTGTTATAGTCGTACTTTGCTTCATATGCAGCTTAAATATATTTTTATTCCTCAAGCTTTCACACGGAAATGACAATTTACGACAAACGGAAAGATGACACACTTAGCCTTTTATTGCTTTAATTTCCATCAATAATAATTAAAAAGATCTCCATAAATCTTAGTAATTAGCTCATTTTTCCTTATTGATTAAATAATATTTTTCACCAATGCATGCGACATTGAGGCTCATCTTCACTCTATTTACGCGGTTCACATGTGGATTGTCATTTCGATCTTAATACAAAATCGTATCATATAAGAGATATTTTGAAATCTTTGAAGTATTATTATTTATATAGTTATTGCGCCATACGAGAATTTCTGAAGCGTCATGTTTATTGATCATCGTCGATGATGATGAAATTAAAGCTCGTTTTATAAGTTGAAAATAATGTGAGGCTGGCGAGCTTTCTGGGGTCAACCCCTTAAGAGCTTCCATTGCATTTACGCAATTTCGGTAATTTGCAGGTTTCTTGCACGGATGATCATCTCGACCGATTCATAATTGTAAAGTTATACGGTAAAGCCTTAACCTGAAAACTTAAAGTAAGGGAAGCCGATATTAAGCCGACGGGTCAATCTTAATTGCATAAAGCCCTTTTTTGAAAGAAGCAATCAAAATGAGATCCATGATGAGTTTATAATAGCGTATCACTTTGAGCTTTAATTGCGCCATGGGCGCAATCGTTTTGCGTGATATAATAATTTAATGATCCGTTCATTCCCGCCACCACCTCGCTGAGTCGGTAAAAAAGAAATCTGTGCGATTTCACAATTCCTGCGGTAGTCGCCAGTAGTCGTAGTCGCAGTCGCAGTTGCATAGTAGTCGGCCACTCATCCGGTGGTAATTGAGTTTAAATTTGGAGTAAACACCTGCTGCTCATTCCGCAACTTATTATCACTAATGGCCGCAATTCAGCAATGACGGTGATGATGAAAAACCACCTTCGACCCCCCTGTTTTTGAATGCCCGCCACACACCAAGCGAATAATTTCGCCTTTGTCCGCGCCTCAAAAATGTTACATATGATCCCTGTAATTTGCCGAGAGCCATTAGTCTTAATTATATTATTTTTATCTTCATTCTTTACAATGTGCCCGGGTGTTGCTAATTCTTAAATTGACCGCGAGATTTACAAGCAAAGGATCCAAATCGTCGGCTGATAATAAAAGCGATTTGAAAGTTGCGTTGTGTAACGTTAATTTGATGTATGATCATCTCGTCGAGTAAAGGAAGAATAGAGAGGCTATGATGAATTAGAGGATAAAATTTTACAAATAATAAAAGATGAACTAAATTTTGTTTGTGCTAGGACAGAATTAAAGATGATTAGAAGAATTGGCAAATACAACAAAAATTAAGTAAATCTTCCTGTCAAACCCACGGCAAAAATTAAATCTATCGTAAAATAAAAAATATAAAATTCAAAAACATATATCTTATAGAATACATACTTCCCACGTCAAATTTTATACTAAAGGATAAAACTAATGGATCAATTGAAAAAAGGGAGAAGCAGGGAAAGATGGCTTCCTAAGGTACGATAAATTAATAAGCGAGAAAGAAGAACACCGAAACGGATAACGGAGAAAAAAGGGCAGCAGAAATTAAAAAGAGAGAATTAGAAATAACACCTCCTAACCAAAAAGAAAATTCAAATCAAACAATACAGAAACCACGACAAGCACAGAAAAAAAACCAAACACACACTAATTAACGAAATCACTTTAAAAAATAGAACAGAACACATACACCTACAAAGACAATAAGAAAAAAAAAACTACCAAAAATTTCTCCCTAACGGCTCGTCACCGTGAGAAATTTAGACAACCACCCTTCAAATTTTAGAAAACATTACATCGGACTGGCATAAGACAGAGTGATTTTAGAGAAATGTGATGGAGGCTTTCACCGCAACCAAAGCGGCCCTTACAACTAACAAATACTAACATATTTTAATAATATATATTTACAAATTACTAACGAAGGAAAAAATAACAAGTTATATTTTTTTAAAGTTATATATTAACATGTATCTACTCTTGTAAGGGATAAACAAAGCTAATCACAATCGGCACAAAAACAGAACAATCCAAGACATTACTACTGTGGATTGGAGAAGGCATAAGTTGTATACAGTCAACCGCCGTAGATGACGTGGGATTCAGTCTAGAGAAAATCTCGATTTATGGGGGATCGCAATTAATAGGGGAATATTAATTAATCCTTTGTCTGTCCACATTTATTACAAAAAAATAGTTGATGACTGGCAAATACATGTAGTCTGTTCACAAGCACGCTTTGCTGCTCACATTTGCTCTAAATCTTGGTTGTTTTCCACTAACAACTCTATGCATTGATTTTTAAGAGAAAAGGTTTTTTTAATTATTTTGACAGTTAACTTTCAACATAGAAATATTTAATTACATTATATACAAATTTATTGGTGATATATAAAAACACACATGGAGTATCTTATTTTTCTACATAGTTTCCTTCATTAGAAATACATTTATTTCATCGGATATGAAGCTTCTTGGTCCCGTCACTGAAGAAAGAAGGCGAGAAGTCGCATCATCTATTGCGCAAATCGTAATTATTCGTTTTCTCGTAAACGAAGGGGTGAAATCGAGTGAAATTATTATTAAGCAAATCAAAAAGATCAGAATTTTATTTTCATTTCAAAAACACATATTTTAAAAATAAACGCGCATTGGCCCTTTCTACTTTTAAACTTAATGCTAAAAGAAGGGTAAATTCTCTCAGTTGTCGTTGAGGTTGGTTTTATCGACAGTAGTGAATCTTAAAGATGAACTAAAATATCACCTTTTTCGACATGGTCGAAATTTTTGAATAGTTTTTAATCAACTTTATAATATCCTTATAAACAACCGGTGCGGTGATTTTACAGAAAGTCGGACTAGGTCTTTTTAAAAAACATCACATTCAAACAATTGTAGCATAAAAGGAAAGTATGGAGAAAAAAACACAAGGGCTCTTGCGAAAATACAAGACAAGAAAGGTCTTCGTGCAAAGCGGTCACTTTTTTAATTTTCTTTTTAATTCTTTGACAGATGAGTTATTTTTTTAGTAAACACACATATTCCAAGAGTAACTTATTTTTTCCCCCCTTTTTTATAAAAATTATAAATAGAATAATTATTAGTTTGTATGTACATATTTAGATTGAATAAATTATAATTTTAAAAAAACTGGCCTTTGTACGAATATTTTAGACGTGCATGTACAGTCATACTCATCTAAAGGTTAAGGGGTAAAATTTGCAGGGGTGATAAAACTCCGCATAGGTCCTAAAATTAAAGATCGATTTTAAACAGCAAATGGGATTACACTTCTTTATTGTGTTTTAAATGTTTATATCCCAACTTTATGGGATGTAAAAATGGCGCATTACGTTTATACATCGACATGTGTATGTTATGTTCCTATAATCCTTGCATTAATTTATTATTGAACCCTCCTTGTTATTGCAATACACCCTGTACTCTTTGTTTATTATTTAGGAATCTGACCTATGTGCAATGTTGCTGATACCAATATTTTTATATCGAAATAACAATTATTTGTTTCCTCCTCATGGACCGATGATGCTTAATATTTGTAATAGCAAACATAATTCATTATAGGACCAATGAACTTTATACTTTGCAGTCTCAACAATGAATTGTGTCTTTCCATCGAACCTATTTACGTCACTCACGTTATTTTCCATTATAATATTTACCCATGCTAAATTTACATATAGATACTTTTCTGATATAAATATGGGTCGCTTAGACAATAAAAAAGACTACATTCCTCATTCTTCGCTTGGACACACCTCTCGTCAATCTAGTTACATTTGCATCATGTAACTTCTGGAGGACAGTCCTGATGGACTCTCTTCCCGGCTAATATACTTTATTATCACGTTGTACTACTGTAATCTTCAAATAAAATGTATTCACGAAGAAACGTTTGAATAATTACAAGAAGACTTCCTGCAAACCATTTCCACGCTTACAAACAACAAAGGATTTTTCCTGCCATTCAGAAACTTACCATAATAAAATTGGCGCAGCCGGTAGGATTCGTCTTGCCCAACTCGCCGACCATAACATGTATATAAAATCTTATATTGATTAAGTCAAAACATCACCACTTTCATACTGCGCATTTAATTCTTCAATTACAATGGATTAGAGACGATCGTTTGTCAAATCAGATTATCCGTTTTCCCTAAAGCGGAAGCTGAATTCTGATTGTCCTCAAGATAAACGACGTCCTTTGAATATTTGAAGAATGTCTTGGGATGAGGACGTGTTTATTGTGATTAAATCAAGTAGAGCACAATCCTGTCTTGAGATTTAATAAACCCAGATACGGGCTTCCTGTCACAGATTTGGTCGTCAATGGGTGTTACAAAGGGTCGCCACTTTAGCGCGTGGATGAAAATGGATAAGCTGCCTTTGTTGTCCTGCTACGTGTGGCGGAAGCTGCAATTATCCTCTCGAGTCCTGGATTCTGGGTGGACTTGACGATACTTTAGTTTTAA
This sequence comes from Stenopsyche tienmushanensis, assembly GCA_008973525.1. Classification (NCBI taxonomy): domain Eukaryota; kingdom Metazoa; phylum Arthropoda; class Insecta; order Trichoptera; family Stenopsychidae; genus Stenopsyche; species Stenopsyche tienmushanensis. The sequence goes on from WACJ01000482.1 coordinate 47,328, forward strand.
TGTCATGATTGAATCACTTTAATAAAATTAAGCTCGTTGAAAGAAATCAACTCGGCGTCTATTCGATTGTATAAAATCCGTATTTGAGTATGTTCATATAATTTAAAGTGCCATGGCGGCAATGTACGGTAAAATGGAATACAAAAGATTGATGATAAATGATGGGCAATTATATAGGGGTGCAATTTCGATGGAATAATTGTATTTGTGTTCATAACTTTAATAAATGCATTTCTTAACCTTTTACAAAACATCAAAAAACAAGAAGTATTAACATGTTCTATAAATCGTCCCCATCCAAGTTTGTGTAAATAAATACTGAGGCGATTAATAAAAATCCTGAAGGGTTACCTTTAAGTGGCTGAATTTGCAATAATAATTAGAATATAGTTTAAAAAAATAATAATTTCGCCACCCACTCATAGATCCTTTCCTATCTAAAAATCTTATTCTGATTTCATCATCATCATAGTGCAGCCACTGACAGTCCACTACAGAACTATGGGCCTCTTCAATATCCATTCATAGGAAGGGGTTACATCCATTTCGTCTGTATCATACATTCACCTCCTCATTCGCTCGATATTGAAGGTAGCATTACCACCGAGTTTTATTTTGAACGCTCACCCAACGGGTATCCTGAGTGAACGTATTGACGAACACTTTCGCGAACGTCTCGATAAGAAGTTTGGGGGGTTTGTAAAGACTGAGTAGTTTTCATAGGGAGATGGTGGAAAACTACTCTAGACGACCTTTTTGACTCTACTGGAAAGGGCTTATTCTGATTTAATCATACATATATGGAAAAAACGGGAAACCACAACACAACAAAGAAAAGTCTCATATGCAAATCACTTCCATCCAATAACAGATGACACCCTAAAAAAAAAATATATATTTCTTATGGCTTGCGAAAAATAAACTAACGTTTGGCAACTAAAATCGAGCAAATTGATAATAGGGTTAATATTTTATTTACAATTAGGATTAGATTTCAAGACTAATTCACTCTTCATTCTTCTAAATCACTTTATTTTTACACTTCCAATTGGTTGAACCTATTAAACTAGTGATTAGTAGCTGCAATAAAGTGAATTAAGTAATATTTGGTCTGGTAAATTAAAAGCTGATGAATATACTTTCACAATCTTATTTGCTTAGCCCGGAAGAACATTAGTTGATAATATATTCTTGGAATTTTATATATATAGTCGATTCTACAATTTATCGAAAAAATAATTAGATCTTAGAAAACATGCAGGTAAAATTAAAGCATTACATTTTGGACTTTTTACTAATAAATATCCCATAACATAGACGTCTGGCTGTTTCAAAGAAGGCCTACATTAATGTTGTTGATGTTATCTGATTTATGATGATGATGATGTGCTCAAGTTGAGGATAGATATGTCTGGCTACGTTGAAACATTTATTTAATTTGGAAACATTTATTATAGTAGCGGAGGACGGCCAACATTTGTTTAAGCCTTTACATCAAAGCATCCGCTAAAACCCCATAAAACTATTCAACTGATTTTTTCGACACAATGCTGAATAGTCCAGATCTATATTTATATACATAAATGCAGATACATCAGTAGATACTGGTAGATTTAGGCCGTAAAGCGAGCGAAAAATTACCTTTTTTTAAGCTTATAAAGTTGCTGAAGTATTATATGTACGAGGCATATCCCGAAAGTAAGTGTACTAAATTTTATATTTTTGTAGAAAAAGTGTATTTGAAAAAAACAATAGGTAAGTAGGATAATCGCCATTCCGTTCAATGCTTCTGATGAACCGTAGCACAAGCTTTTTATACCCTCCTCGAAGAACTCTCTAGCCAGTTCCTTCCCTCATTTCAGAATCTCTTTCTGCGCCTGTTCGTCGGTTGAAAATTTAATTCCACCCATGTGTTCTTTCAGGGAGGATCATATGTCAGGAGATCCCCCTCTACTACTCAGTATGTTCAACCCTTAAAAAAAAGTACAGCCCATTTTTATCACAGTACACTTACTTTTGGGAATAAAAAAATAGTTGTTTTAAGACATGATTCTGTCATAATACATTATTTAAGTGACACAAGAATATTCGTGAATACAACACCTCAAATGTCTGTGACCGTGGTTAGCATGTATAGATGCCAATCTTGTTGTATTGAATTTCATCGAAATGTCAATTGTACACTTAGTGCTATCTTCGAAATCTATCAAAGGTAGTTTTTTATATACATACCTTCTAATTGTCGTTTTGCTTTGACGCCAGTGAATAGCTTATATCAAGACGTTTACAATAAACGATTTGCATCGATCAATTGATTGGGCAAATTCAGTTGTCCTTGTCATGAACTTTCTCAAGAAACCTGATGCTTCACCTATGGATATAAGATTCCCATTCATATTTGAGGACTCATTCAAGAAGTGTTTGCACAAACAGAAGATAAACGACGATGACCACAGCGGTACTATTATCCTTCGGAATGTTGACAATCATAATCTGACGTGACATTTTGCCTCGCGCGTCGACTTATCTCCAATATTCCCACGCTCATCATCAGAGCATACTTGACTGCGAACACACAACCATCCTTGTGTGAAGTAAGACAATGGAGGTGCTTATGAGTCACGACGTCCATTCTGACGATACCAGATATAACAGCCAGTTGTTTTGAGAACGGCCACTTATCTTGCGACAAAACGTGGGCGGTTTGCTTGTGAAGTGCTTTCATCGGTGGTCTTCGATAACGCCTGCAAGAGGAGAACCTGTGATAATTCAGCAGCACATGAAAACATTATAGACGCAAATCATTCAAATTTCCCATCGAAATGCTTGATATCGAATATCAAGCTGCGTATAAACCTAAATATGGCCCACACTACATTCTGATATGGATTTTATTTTGCTACAATATGCTGGACGTGATCTTTAATTGTTTCATAAATAAACACTAAGCTTCTTGTTTTTTCGCTCTCGTTTCATATTGTTTGCTTACGATTTTATAAACGTCTTCGTTCAATTATTATGCACTCAAATTTCAATACCTTTTATAAAGAGTCGTGAATTCCATCCAACTTTACGATAAAGATCACAATTATACAACCGATTCGATTCCAAGTGGTTTATACTCCAAATTCCATCATTTAACAAATTGATCCATTTTCTTTCTTCTCAAAGGCCTAATTGATTTTAAATTCTTCATTAGTACATATTTAAAGTAAACCTACCATTATACAGTTATTACAGCTTTAAAAGCGTTTAACATACATACATATTCAAGGATATCATTAAATCTCAAAATAAGGTCGACAAGAAATACATACTCCAAACCAATAATTTCTTGACTGGAAATTATGTCCAATTATTAATAGATTGGCCTTCAATAAGATTGAGATCAGTTCCTCTTACGAGTTTCACTATAACATAGATGAAAACATCCTGGTACTAAACTTCAGAGCAAATCTTTTAGTGTCCATCTAAAGCGATTATATTACCCTATATATCAAGTTCCGAGATGGTTTAAAATTTTACAACTTTGTACTAAATGCATTAAAATTAATACCCTCCCCATATGCCAAAGGTCAACGTTACGGATGCAGTAAAAATCGTGTAATACTTGACATCGTAAATTTATTAGCATTTTATGGTCTTTGTCAAGTTCAAATATTTTTATAGCCATGAATCATGCATAGCACAGAGATTTGCTCAACGCTATCCGATGTAGTGTGTGTTTTAATCTACGTCTCTAGAAACTACTTGACTTAAGTATAATTCGTGGGATTTCTATTTAAAAAATGGATATTACCAAATTGTTATGTTTGACGTTGCATATTTTATATTGAAGATGTGGACATTCCAGAATAATTCAAAAATGATCGATGCTAGTCTCATTGTGCTTTAATAATTTTCATTCAGAGCTGAGGATCTTGATCTTCTTGAAAATAAGTATTTATGAAAGAAGACATTATGAAAAAATATATGTTGAAATCAATCATCCAAAAGCGATTTAATCAATCGTTCCTGTGTTATAGACAAGTGGAGATTTTATATCTTCTTGATTATAAGGGATGATTTTTTATTAAATTACAACTCTTGTTAGATCGATCAATCTATTGAAAGTTGGCTTACGTTGGTTAGAGGTTGATTGTCCAACACTAATCGGAATAAAAGGCTATCGAGGTGGTATGAAAATAAATACAAGATTATTGGTTGAACGTTTTGGTTGTCCCCAAATTAAAGTGCATAAAAGTAGGAATCAAATTGAAATCTGATATTTCCAGCCAGGGTACATATCATCAGGGTGTATATTTTTCGGATCTAGCAATTTGCAATACAAATCCAAAAATAAACATGTCCTTCGATGGAAATGGAATACATTCCTAAATTGATGTAAATATGCAATACATATATAAATCGATCCAGTTTTATCTTACAAATCAAGATCATTTTAAATTTGGAAAGTGATCTCCCCTAGTTTTTATTATGGTCCAAAATGCATAGTTCTCCCCTATTCGTTAGAAATTTTACCATAGTAATAGCAATAAGAAATGCATAAATGTACGTATGAATTGGTTTGGCGCCATAATTTTGGCACCCCTTAACTTCTTTACTCAAGGGGTGTCAAAACATACAGCTGCCACGTCTTTCAAGGGGAGAATATTCTATATATCTTATATATGTTTATAATAAAACTTGTGTGATTTTTAATAAGAAAATGTTGTTCATATTTTTTTCAATTGCTTTAAATTGCTGCAGTGGCAGATTTCAAAAAAATATCATTGAAATGTGAGTTTGAAAGCCAAGTTTGCCAATACATAATAAGCGAGTAATCATACACAATAATAAATATATACTTAAGCCTTTTTTTTATGCGGTAGATGCGTTCCGCAATAAAATCGCTCAAAAAAGCTACGACTTATATAGAAAAAGTGAAGATGCGTTCCGTGGATTTTAAAAACCGCATAACTTTGAAACAGCTATGTAAAATATATCCAAAATCGCATAAAAAAAAGTTAATAAAAAAACAGGAAAACAATACGGAAATTAAAAATTAACATTTCTGGCAACATTTAAAGGACGTCTTGCTTCATTGATAAAATTTTAAGATTTTATAACAATAGAAATTATATGGAAAGGTACATATCCAATTTGAAGTAAATGAGTTAATTAAAATTTGAGATATCATGTCAACTGTATTGAAAAAAGTAGTTTCGAGAAAATCAAGTTAAAAGATTTCATTATGGCAGAATCGGCCAAATTTCCGCGTCATTATAATAGCTATAACTCCATAAGTAGTTGGAATTTTGGAAATTCCTTTGAAGAATGTAAAAGTCAAACATTGGAAAAATGAAAAAAAAAACGATATCAAAAAAAAGGGCGTGGGCGTAATTCAGCGATAGCAGATGCAATATAATTTACACAGTCCCAGATTATAATTTTTTTCTAAATTTCGGTTATTGTTGATGATATAGTTCCTACTTTATCCAAAATATCTCGATACGTACTCTTTATGAAGTTTAAAAAAAAAAAAAATGCTTTTAAAAAAAACCGCCATAACTTCGCAATTGCACAAAAAGAGGGTTGATTTTATTTAGGTCATAATTTGAGCTACAATTGTCGCTAAAACGTGTTGTTATCTAGCTTATTGTAATTAGACGTTTACAATGGAGTTTTATCGACATAGTATCATTTTGTGCTCAATTCTTTTTTAATTGGGTTTGCATGTTTGTTTATATGAAAATTATTGTCGATCAATTTGGTATGAAAATGGTTAAGATACGTATGGTTTTTAAAAAAAGGTATCTATCTATTTCTCCTGTAGATTTTAACCCAATATATTCTATTATAAATCTAACAGCTTAATGACATCTACATTTATAGCAATAACTTGCTTGTTTTGAAGATTTGGTTTGGATTTGAAAAAAATCAGTGAGCTGTTACTCCATTTCTTGATCATTAAGCCTGATGAAATCCACTTTAGCTGTGAGCTGTTTTTTTTTTCATTCCTGCGGGTTTCTAGCCTGTGGCCACTTACTCTTCATCTGGTTTGGTTTCAGCAAATTGTTGTAGATTACCTTTTTTTTTAGGTGCATAGTACTAACTTTGAGTTCATTCTTTAATAAAAAAACTACGAGTTTTGATCTCGTAGCCGTTCCTGCCCTTTCTCACCACTAGGGAATCCAATCCTGAGCCAAAATTCTGATCCCGGGATTGCATTAGACTATCCCAGGATCAGTCCCGGAATCCCGCGACCAGGATTTCAGTAGTTTAAGAAATTACATTGATAAATTACTAATAAGTCCATTTGTTTAATTATGCAGGTTTTGTTTGGTTGTATTTATCTGATAATACTGTATTTTTTTTATTTGTTCATCTAGTTAATTGTCCTTTTAAATCAATACTACAGATAATATTATTATCAACCCATATTCCAACTTGCAATCATAAGTCATTATCGTGTGTTTTGCTTAGCTAATATCATCCTATGTGTACTTGTTATGTACCCAGACTGGGATTCCCAGATTATTATTTTTTTTTCTTTAGTGATTTGTACTCCAACCTGGGACTCCCAAATTTCCAATCAATAAGTTACAAGTTAATATCCTTTCGTTTATAAATGATTGTTCTAAATATTATAGTACATTCAGTTCATTATTTATATTATATTTGTCATCTACATTTAAATTCTAAATATTTTTAGAAAGACATTGCTGAAGGAATACTGTGTACTTTTAAGTATTCAAGAAAATGAAGATGTTATTCGTTTATATTCGTTTAACGTCAAATTGGGAGGTTAAATTAATTATATAGTTCCTTTTCGGGCACATCGATTTCCTATTCGATACTTCATCCAATGCAATTATATGTTTGTTGTACAATATGTAGCGATAATAATACCATTTACATCAGTATAGCATACGTCTAGGAATGATTATCACACATTAACATGCTTCGTATGATATGACATCGCTAATATTTCAATTGACACCGTCGGGCGTATTGTCGTCGTGTGTCGGCATCTCCTACGTAGAAGAATGACGACATAATGAAATGAATAATAAATAATTAATCGGATACTTTCTTAGCGGGCTGTGCCGAGAGTGTGTGGGAATCACCACCGCGGGCTTGTTCCCACGGTTCTGCCCGCAGATGCAGACTCACTCAATGCGCAAAAGACCCAAGCGCGCTCCCTACTCTTAGCGTTTGAGACGTTCTGCTTACGAGCAGCTGGGACAACTTCTCCACTGCAGAACAATTCAATCGCTTAGCGTCGGCTTGACACTTTCGACGTTTTGGTATTCGACAACGGATCACCTCAAAAGATAAAAGCTCGCATTGTAAGAGCGATCCACGCGACATAAGACGTTTTGTATATGACAATTCGTAAACAAATTTAGACTCATAGCGTCACGCCACTTAAAAGAGCGTCAGCTATATCCAACCCATTTTGGCAAACTATAACGGCTACTGTTCAAAACCCAAACATGATTGATAAATAACGATAAATAAACTAGACAGTCGAATATCTTCGTTAAAAATATTTCCTGTTCTGATCAGCTTGAAAGACGACTAAATCAATTGGAGATATGGTTGGCGACCAATTTTTTTAAATGATTGCTTTATTACATATTTGATATGAACGCACGTCAAAGTGATCGACAATGATCCCACAGAAGGAACTGCAAAATGTCGATTATTTTTTATAATGCAGTCTAATTTAGATGCACAAAAAATAAAATTATAAAGCCATAAATAAGATAATTGCTTATGAGTACTAAATGAGTCTATTTTATCATCCATACATAGAATGCATTTCTGATGCGTTTAACAGTATAAAATAATCCATTGGATTTGCGAATCAAACGTAAACAACACGAGCAATGTTCATTGTTCAACAACCATCTAAATTTAAATCGCTGTGGATGAAATTAAGTATGAATATTGATTTATATCAAGTTTTCTCCAAGATGTTTCGATGATCATTTTTTGTGATCATTATATTCATAGTGATGTTCCGTCAAAATGGGTTTCCCCGAATTGTGTCTATCATGGTGATAAATCACTCGCTTTTGATTTGATTCCCAACAGTTTGTTCGATTGGATCGATTGATGATTGCTCAATCAAAATAAAAGGTTAATTTGATATTATTAAAAGGGTACTGTTGGGAAGAATCGATGCTTTTTAGATCAGAATGTCGTTTTTACTTTAGTCCGAAAATTCGCAATATCGACAAGGTTGAAGATCGATTGACAGTGTTTGTGTTGAATTATTGCATTTATTGTTCGGATTTAAAAAGCCCTGGCATAGCCACGTACTTTACCTCGTGCCAGACCGCAGCTCGTTCCGACAACGTCAATTCAACACGTAAAAGTCGCGGGTCTTTGGGCTCTTTCGTTATTCGTCCAAGGCGATGGACGAGCGTCGAAACGGCATTTTTTGTACTGGAATCGCCGTCGCTTGAGATGTTTCGGAAGCGAGTGGGCTTTGCTTACGTTCAACGAGTGCATAAAATGTTAAGGTAAACTGGGGCGATTCGAACCTTGCGACTTACACCTGGATATTTATTTATCATTTCTCCCTTCGATGCGGAAATGAAGGCGACGAGGGGATCTCTTAACACCCTATTTGCTTCCTTGTATGTGAATGAGATCACATCTTCTGATTTGCATAAAAAAATTAAGTGTTTTAATAGTTGACAAATATGATAAGACCAGTGAAACTGCAACTGGATACAACACTTCTATATACAATCATTTGAACTGAATGTAAATCATTAAAAAATCTATTTTATATCAAGACTGGACATATTTATTTTTTCAAAATGACCGATTTTACAAAATAAATATTAAAGCCATATCATTAAAAACATACTATTGTTTAACAATAAATATTTTGATGATTTTAATCAGTTCAAGATAATAATATCTTGATGTTGGAACTAAATTGTATTAAATGTATATGCATTATTTCGATATTCCCCTATGGATAAATTTCATGGAAAAGATATGGGGATTTATTGTGTATTGTTTAGGTGTGGTCCATCTTGGCCGCGTTTCCCCCTCACGGTTCTAGCCTAGCACCTTATATAAGGAGGACGTACTTGCACACTTACTACCATTCTGCTTCCGAACTTTGAACTGTCGGCACCTCGCCAGTGACATCTTTGCCAGATTATGTGCAACATAAACAATTAAAACATCATATAAACATCATAAACTGTCAGTTGACATCCGTCGGACAGTTTGGAACTTTCGCTCGGAAAAAAATATTGTTCTTTTGTGCTACGTATTTTGAGACATTTGAAACATTTTGTGGTGATGATTGTGGATTATAAAATGACATCTCAAGGTGGATTGAGATTCCCTCAACATCCGAACAGGGCTTTGTGGAACACAGTTTTATGCAGAGACCGACGAAGAGCCCGTGTCGAGGACTTATCAATACAGGAAGGTGATGAAGCCCATGCTCGAACGCAAGCGTCGAGCTCGCATCAATCGCTGCCTGGACGAACTCAAGGAGCTGATGGTGGCGGCTCTGCAGGCCGAGGGAGAGAACGTCGCCAAGCTGGAGAAGGCCGACATCCTCGAACTGACAGTGCGACATTTGCACAGTCTGAGGAGGCAGGGACGCCTCGTGGCCAGTCCCGAAGGATCTTACGCCGAGAAATTCAAAGCCGGATTCACACATTGCGCGACTGAAGTGTCTCAGTTCATCGCCAACGCCACCATGACGTCCCCGAAGCGCCAGGGTCCCGCCGAAACCCAAGCGGGCGCTCGACTCCTCCAGCACTTGAGCTCCTGCATACGACGATTGGAAAGTGCTCCTTACACGCCGCATTCTCAAACGCCCGTGCCGAATCCTGCGGCGTCTCAAAATTCGATACTGAGACCCAACCAGAGCATCAACCATCAGAACCGTGGGAAAACTATTTCTCCTCATTACATCGCCAACGGTTCCGCTAATCACCAGATTCGCGATAATAGAAGAAGTTACGCTCCGCCTTCTCCGCCAGCAAGCCCCACCTCTTCCAGCGAAACGTCTGAGGGACACGCCCACTCCATGTGGAGACCCTGGTGATCTTACTCCTCGTTCGATTCTAATTTCGACTGATTGTATATATATACAAATATTTATTAACGTTTGTCAAACGTCAAAATCGATTGTTCTCAATGTTGCATTTGAATTTATATCATTGCACAACTGTATTAATTTTATTATAAGTATTATAGGAACACCCCTCCGGAGTACGTTATTAGATTTGTCCTATTAAATTTGCGAGATTTTATTGTGAAAATATTGTATCGAATCAAATGTATATATACTATGCGAATTACTATAGAAGGATGATGAGCAAAATACATTGTAAATGTTATAACTAGCTTTAACTGTGATATGTTCAATTAATATATAAAAAAGATTTATGTGATGAAAATGAAATATAAATATGAAATGTTCATGACGAATTTTATTGACACACCACCCCTATATATGAAATATGTACATGATAATGGATATACTGGCATTTAACAATATTGTAGTTTCATATTTCCACATTCCTGGATGAAATTGATATAATTGATTCTTAAAAATATACGCTAAAATCTTTGTGATGAGACATTCGATAAGAAAATGATCTGAAATGCCGTATTATTAAATGCATATCTAGGTAAATGGACGTGAAATATACGAGATTGCTGCAGCCAAAGATAAAACTCTTGGGATCCGGAACAGGATTGTGAAGGACAGGAAATCGACTTGTACAGCTAATGATGATGATGGTTAATTTCAACTGTAAATCATTGATTAAATACTATTAATATATAATACGCATTTGATTGCTCAACTTCATGTTTATTTATGCTGAAATAATCAGTCTTCTATGACAGTCGATTAAACATGATGTTGCTAAAATCGGATTTGCAGGATGCAATGGCCGGATGAATTTATGCAAATGTTTGTTTTATATACCATAATTAACATCCCTTGCGCTAAAAAAAAATTCGAAGAAGCCATCGAGTCCCATACATTTTTGATATAATATGGCAGCAAGAGCCTTAATCTGGAGGATCCGTATATTTTTTGTAGCAAAAAGAGGATGCTTGTGATGATGCAGTTTTGGGGTAATTTTGAGAATCTCGTCGGTGGGAATACAAAGTGTGTAT
>WACJ01000483.1:0-63866 GCA_008973525.1 Stenopsyche tienmushanensis
GTCTCGCGAAGGATTCATGGAACAGGCGAGAGGCGAAAAATGGCCGAAATATGGATTGTAAGCAATCGCGAGACGCTATTTATTAATGGTTGAGAGCCCCTGAAGTGTATGAGTAATAAACAAATGCGACAAGGCAAGAAAACTCGGTTGCTGTTGCCGCTACACTTTGCTCGCTCAAAGCAAAGTTTTTATTACTTTCTAAGCGTTTGCCGCTCGGCTGGTTCTGTTTGACTCGTCATTGCAAGATATTAACGGCATTATACGAAGTGCGCCTCCGGGAAAGCACCGAGTTTAATTAATTTATAAGTTTACAAGTTTTCGTCAGGTGGTTATTAAATTATTCCAACTAATTATTGCTTTTTACCGCCGCGAAACAGGTGCCCGCGATTTGCAGACCTAGGGCTTCTTAACCCTTTATTAGGCAGTTTATGTGAATTTCAGTCGCTGAATTAATACATCTCTTGCCATCTGAAGATCCTTCCGTGTGACAATCAGCTGATCCTCTTTAGTCCTTTGCTGGTCGTCTTTGATCGAGCATTGTCTGGATTCTTCTTAAAGTGCTGTATGCATTATCTGGCGTAGACAATCTCTATATAAGACTTTCTTTGATAATTTTCCATTGTCTTCCACATGTGGTAAAGCTGGGATTAGGATATAATATAAATGTTTATGAAGAAGAGGATCCATGAGTCGGTGGCAAAATTCTCATATTATTTTAATACAAGTTAACGAATTTTCACTAACGAATATTTCATTCCAATACGTATTTACATCGATTAGATTTTCATTTCGTGAAAAATGAAGGCTTTTTTCCGATTTTTGTATTCGATTAAATTATTTTATGTATTAAAAACTGTGTTGTTCAAGCAAGAAGTAGGAGTCCTTTCACTGATTTCCGACGTACTTGTGCAAAAAAAAATAAAAGAACAAGTGCAAAATGACCGCCGTGTGATGCTTTTTTGCTGGAAGTTTGGGAGTCCCATCTTTTAGTACATAAATTGAAATCTGGCAGTACATAGCAAATATATAGGAAGAAGAATTTGGGTTGATAACAATATTATCTGAAGCTTTGATTTAACAAGATAATTAATAGAACATAGTGTTATTAACCCCTAAAGGAGTATTGTGCCAGGGCCTGGCATCCCCCCCTTCCACTTTTTAAAAAGAGTTCAGTTCGTGCGGCATCCAAACCCATTTGATTCGTCTTCCTCATACGTTTTAAATGCTCTTGATATTTAAAACGTATCAGAAACTGATCTCAAACAGACTTCTATCAAAATCAGCAAGAACTTATCGATATATTAATATCTTATATCAACACAAAAATCAACCAAACTCTCTTTGGCGTAAAACACGTATCGAACCGATATTTTTGAATCGATTCAATTTCTGTTTTCGTTTCAGCAAACATAACGGTTTTCGGTTCAGTTCTGGTTCAAATATCTCACATTAACTTTCAGATATCTAAAATGAAAAGATCGATCGTCTTTACATTGAATTTGAAATATTTTTTTTTATTTATGTTTTTCAAGAAAATTGCAAAATATCATGAATATTATTACGTTCAATCTCTAAAAATTGACGCCATTTTTTTTAACGTATCACCACATCTTAAATAAAGTCCATACCTTTTAATAGAATCAATACTAATTGGTCGCTTATTATTGGGAGAACCCAAAAATATTCGCGTAATTTGAGATCTTATGTTTGAGCTCAGTATGTGTCCTTCGTCTTTAGTTATTTTTCATAAAATCCTAGAAAATCACTATTTAAATAATATTTGTATACTTGAAAGGATTTATCTGCAAAACCATGAGAATATATGAGCCTTCTCATTGCTTCTTGGCTGAAGATAAGTTCTCGTGAGGTATTTGAGCTATTGTTTCATAATATCCACTTGTCTGACAGCAACGGCAAACGAGAGAGCTCTTAACGTATATTAGACACATCTTCCGTAAAAGGTTCGTGTACGCAATAACATTAGTTCTTAAGGTGCCGTTAAGGGTAGCAGAAATTTCGCAAAGCTTACCCACTAAATAGGCTTAAAATGGCTTATCCGACTTACCTGTCACTATATTAATTTCGTCAGATCCTCTTCGCCATGGAGGATTTGACACGGTATATATTCATGTCCAGCAATGGTGCATACCCACCATCAAATCCATCAAAGTTATTTAGCCCATACGATAAATACATCATTATAAATTCAATAAATCTTTTGATAGCGTTTTGGAACCGTATTTGTACTCATTTTTATTATTTTAATATTCAGATTTATATTCAAATCTTCGAGTTTCGCTCAATACCGCATTATCTTTTTGTTGTGAGTTTTTATACAAAGTGGTATTTGGACATTACTTTTGATACTTTGCATTCATATAAAAAAGTATAGGTCGTGTATATCTGCAGGGATCTCACGATTTACAGAGTAGTAGTCGATACTTATAGATCGAATATGAAGAAGGCTTCATAAAATTACAAAATATCACACACAATATAAGTTCATGGGAATGAATCCAGTTTGGACAATAATTTTGTAGATTGATCTAAAAAAAATAGAAACAATAACCATGCTGATAAGGATAAGGTGGCAGATATCAGCCTTGATTTTCTTAATTTTTCTTAATAAATAAATATGTAAATGAATATGATTTTAGCATCATTTTTGTGTCTATTTTTATTATGTCATTAAAAAATCAATTTATTACATTCATCGTATGTTAATAAGTTTTAAAGCTAACAAAAAAAGTAATACAAAATTATGACTAATAAGAAATAATTTAAAAAAATGTTCGTATCCCTCTATACATTGAATCTCTGTCAATGTAAAAACATGGATATATTTTTAAATAATAGTATAATTTCTGTTTGTGTGTCGTTTTTTGAAACCGCAACCCATGGGTCAAATCGTTCACTCAAAGATTCAACACGAAAAATCCTTCAAATCCGATTCTGATTTCTTGATGATTTTTATTTCTCGAAAAATGAGGATTCTCTCATTTAATTTCTCAAATTTCTCCAGAATTTTCGAGAAATTTCGATAAACAAAAAATGTATATAAAAAACAGTAGCATGTTGCATATATATTTTATTATCTTAATGTATGTATGGTTTTTAAAATTCATTTTTATACATACACTCATTCCCCAATTTACGCGGTACTTTGAAGATTTAAATGATAAGGATATCGAAGAATTATTTACAAATGACATTATAACCAAAAAATAATATATAAAGTAGAATCAGAAATCTTGGTCCTCTTTTTGGTATATTTCCACCTCCGAAATAAACTGTTATCACACATATATTCAACAAAGATTGTTTTCTTATCTTTTAAAAAATGGTAATGGTTGTATTTGTATCAAAAATATTCGCGCAAATTTTATTCTATGCAATAAAAATTGATTTCAAATTTATTCGAGAAATGACAATTTTTGATTTTGCATATTTCTCGAGAAATTCTCGGATAAGTTTGATTTCATTCGGTTCCTTGTATGCAAAAAGTATTGGAATCAGCCAATTCCAGGAAGCCATTTTTTTTAATAAAGTCAATATGTTTAGATAGTTTTTTAAATATATTTCCTACAGATGACTAGCAAACCGCATTGACATAAGACTGACATCTTCCGTTTCTCTTTAGGTGCAATGTGCTATTTTAACAAAGCCATCTTCTGTGGCGCTGCGAGGACATTGCACTTACAATTACTGACCGGTTACTTCTTGCGCGTGCACCGTTACCGGTTGGGTAGTGATGCGCAGCCGAGGAAGGCGGGAGCCGGGAAGAGTCGACGTTTGGCCTTGGCTGCGGGAAGACGTCCTTCTCACAGGCAGATCTCTTTCTCTCTCTAAAAAGTTACCTAGAGAACAGATTCATTTTATCCGACGCGCATTTATGAGGATAGATTATAACTTTTCATCCTTTTACCGTAATACAAAAGTACTTTTAAGAAAATGTAAAAACTATAATAGATAGGTAACATTCATTATTTACATTTTAATGCAAATATATGTTTGAGTAAATTATTTTGAGGTTAACCAGCATATCTAATCATCCCTTAGTCCAGGGGTCGGCAACCTTTTGAGCCGGAAGAGCCAAAAATTACAATTTACAAATTTCAAAACTGTTTAAAGAGCCACATTTTTTTTCTTGCCAATAATAAATAGTACTCGCATAAATAAAGTTTTTTTCAGATTCAGCATCAACTTCAATTGGCTCAATGTAGATTTCGTTACTATTTGTGTTGAGAGGACTTACTATGAATGCTGGAATGGTTTTGTTGGTTTTGAATTGCTGAAATCTGTCAGCAAATTCATCTTTAATTTTTTTTATAACTGTGCTGTAGTAATTCGTGTCAACAGTCGCACTGGTTTTATCGCGATATTGATTTAAAATTTGTAAATGAAGTAATTTACCGCTCTGAATATCTTCTGCAAATATAATAAATTTTTCTTCGAAACAAATCAACTCTTCTACCAAAACATAGGCTGGGTTTCCCTTTCCTTGCAGTTTTAGATTCTGATCATTTAATTTCGCCGCGATATCCACTGTAAAGTAAAAATTTTGCAACCATTTGTCGTTCTCTAATTCAGGGTGATTAATGTCTTTTTCGTTGAGGAATGTATTTATGTCATTCAAGCACAAAGCAAAACGTTTCAACACCTTACCTTTGGAAAGCCATTGCACTTTATTGTGAAGAAGGAAGTCGGGATACTGAGTGTCCATTTCGTTCAAGATTTCTTTCAACTGACGATGGTAGAGTGCTTTTTACAAGATGCTGTTAATAATCTTGATTACCAAAATTCATGACTTCAACTATTTCGGCCGGAAATGTTTGGGCACAAAGCGCTTCTTGGTGTATTATGCAGTGAAACGTAAATATTTCGTGGTTTATTTTGCTCTGAAGAATCGTTATTGTCCCTTTATTTTTTCCTGTCATACTTCTGGCTCCATCAGTTGCTATCGAAATGATTTTTATTTAAATCGATCTTATTATCTTCGAGGCATTTTTTCACGTTATTCGCTATATCTTCCTCTCTAGTTTGTCCCGAGAGCGGTAGCAATCCAGAAGCTCTTCTTTTGGACCTTGGGAAGACACATACTTGATAAAAAGGGCAACTTGTGCCATGCTTAGGGTAAAGCTGTGATAAAGAGCCGCAGCTTCACATCCAAAGAGCCGCATGTGGCTCGCGAGCCGCTGGTTGCCGACCACTGCCTTAGTCATATTATCAAGGATCATCCAAATGCAACGCTTAGATACTAGCACCTTATAATTTTTACACATGACGTTTTTTCAAATGACATATGCCATTTTGTTTTAGTAGAAGATAGTACAATTTACATCGTACATTGTAACAATGTGTTTATATTATTATTGATCTATTTTCGTGCAAAATTTAAACACATTTAATTCAAATTAGTATTACATCCAGATATGTGGCTTTTGCTTATTGAAATGTAAATATATGTATATTTACGTCAGGCTATGTAGCTATTGAATATTTCAGGGATATCTTACGCCGATCGGTGTCGAAAAAAAATCGCAACAAAAAGGATGGTCTGCTCTCGATCAAGCGGACTAAATAATCGATTAACAGCACATGGATTCGGTTATTTTTTTGTTGGTGAGATTTTGGTCTGATGTAGTGTCCGTAGGTGAGCCAGGTCTGGCGCCTCTAGCGTCAGCGTGGGCGGACTGGTACAAGAGTCGGCGAAGCAGCCCGAAGGAATGGTCCCAACTGGCGCCGGCTGCTTTCCATTCCATCAGCTTGACCCTCGAGCCATGGACTGCTTAGTCTTTCTTCGCCGATATTATCGACTTTTTAATATAGTGGCATATCGTCGACCACGATTCACAGCTACCGGAATCGATTACATGCCCATGAAGAATATTACGCCCCAACAATGGGAGCATGCGCTCGATAATATATACGAAAAGTTTGATATAATACAAGTCAAGAAATAAACTTTGTTCTAAAACAACAGTTAAATTGCCAATATAGACGTATTTATTCTATATTTTGACCTTACAAATTCGATATCTTTAGCATTAATATGATGCAAATTCGTGTATTTATATTTGAATATTCCATAGCAAAATGTAAGCTTGAAAGCTCACGTAAAATAACTGTCATTTAAAGCTCTTCCAATAAATTTTACCATAACAAAACAGCATCAAATAAAACATCTTTATGTGAAGATAAACAAGGCAAACGAATGTGTTTTCTATTTGTCTCTCAAGCCTCATCAAATTTATGTGAAATTCTTATCTTTTTACCGTGTTTGCTTATCGAAAAATCATGCGTTTTACCGATCTTAAATTATTTCGTCGTGAATAGAGTTGGCGGATACAAACGTGCGAGAAAATTGAATTTTTACATAAAATTAAATGATACACGCATTTCGTAACCGGTGATTGTTGCGGCCCCGGAATCCAGTCTCGCCATATATGCTCCAGCGTTGCGTAAAAGAATGCACCTCGACAATGCACTTTGCCTTTGTATTTCGGACAATAAAATTAAGCATTCAATCGTATAATTGTCGATTCTCCCATAGCCATGGCTCGCTGGAGGCTCATGTGGCCATAAGAAGAGGAAGGTCGCAAAAACGTACGCAAATGGATACAAAAACAAATTTTCTTGCGCAACGAGGGCCATAACAATAAAGCGTTATGTGGGCGAACGGCACACTTGAAAATCGTTTCCGAAACGAAACCTTTTCTCTTATTTCCACTTTTTCATCCGCGTCGAGGAAGAATCGTCTATTTGGAATCGAATTTGAGAAAGGAGATGTTAAAAAAATGTCAAACGTGGCATTTTTTCTTCCACTTTTCCGCATACGTGAGCCTCGCCTCAGTGAAAAGTTTGTGAAATATAGAGCCACCCGCGATATTGTTACCCTACGAGGGGAGCATTTACCCTCCTGTGCCATCGGTTCGAATTTTGTATTCCCGAAGCTTTCGGTTCCGTGGAAGCGTCCGCGATAACGTAATGGACGGTGACTTTTCACGGTTTTTTTGAGTTGTAACTCTATCTTTGCTAGGACGTGATGGTATCGCTAAGACAATATTATGATGAAACTATTTCCCATTATAATTAATTTCGTATTCAATTTTTCATATGCACACAGATAGGTATAAGGTATTTCTCGAGAAATGAGAATTCTCGATTTTATTTCTCAAATTTCCCATGGATTGTCAAGAAATTTTGATTAAAAAAATGCATGTAAAACAATAAAGTGTTGTATATAAATATTATTATAAGCATTTTTTGTCAATAGAACCCTAACAAAACCTTTCAAACTGTCGTACAAAATTTATTTCATACGATAAAAACTGATTTATTAAAATTCTCGAGACATCTTAAAATTTCTCGACAAATGAGAATTCTCCATTTTGTATATATCTCGAGAAGAAACGCAATTATGTTCTGTTTGTGGCCAAATATTCTAATTTTTTGAGATTTCTTCAACAGCATCTTAACTTGCATTATATTTCAAATGAGAATTATTCATCTAAATTTAGTGCTTCTTCCTCTTTATAAGATCATTACTACTAATGTATTTGGTTCAGTATACATAACTCAATAAGTTCGTAGGATTTTTTCGCATTAATTTTTTTTTTTAAATTAATTTGGCGTCGTCTTCTCACAATTTCTTTTGAAAAAATCCTACAAACTTATTGAATGATTTGTATTTAATGTTTAAGTTGAACATTAAGAAATATTCCGACAAAATTAAGGAATATTGTGTGCTACCAACAGTGTTAAGGTTAATTTATTGAGCTTGGTTCATTATCAAGCTTGTTAACCCCTTCAACGTTATGTTTCACTGTTAAAAGTGTCATCCGTAGTGACGTACGTTATATCCAGTATACGAAAATATTATATCATCAAGATCGAACAAATCAGTTCCCGAGATGAATCATTCTTACATTTAACGTACACAACACTGCAATCAGACATATTTGTCATTTTCCATCGAGGTTTGCTTAACATTCACAATGCGGATATATCCGTCATACCCGCTGTGCATGGACTTTGGTCTTGACGGATATACACGTCATATCCACTTAAGGGGTTAACGGAGCCGAGAGAAAAGTAAATTTACATTTAATCGTAGCATGTATGTTCTCCTGCGTGAAAGAGTTAATATAGAACATGCACATAAAAGTATTTTTAAGGGTTTGAAATAAGATGAATGTTGAATAATTCAACAAATGTAAATGATAATGTCACTATTCTAGTTTTTTAAGTCAATGCGACAATGCATTAAATTACTATTTTAAAATAAGCGTATATATTAACCCGTTGATGAGTAATCGCGCATATTTGCATTCGGACACAGAAAGTATCTTGCGTTTCATCATACATTTGTACATCAATGACAAGGTCGTGCTGTAAAGGTCTAAATATTCTAAAATATTCAGAACCGTAACTAGAGTATGATACGCTCGTGGCAAGAATCTAAATTGCGCCCTCCCCCCCCCCCCCAATTTTTTTCGTGATATCAAGAAGTTGTTGATTTGTCAATTTTTTTCTATTGATCTAAAAACGAATTTTTGATTTTTAATATGCGCAGGAGAGGAATATATGTACCTATAAAAGTATAAAATTAAAAACTAAGTATACTTTTTTTGTTAAACTTTCATATGTTCTTGATAAACTTTATCATAAAAATTATAAAAAGTACTTTATTTACGCGAAAACCTTATAACTTAAGGTATTTCCAATCAAAATTATTATAGTGAAAAACCTCCCAAAAATTCAGCCAGGTCGGTCAAAATTTTTTAAGCCCCAACTATGGTCGTTTTTTAAAATGCAGTTTCTAGATAATCTCATTTAACCCATTGACGCACAGCTACCGTCAAATACCGTTATCGATTATCTGGCGCAATAAGCAAGTATTATCTGTAAGATACAATGGAACCCCATGCAAGATACCGAAAATGACTCCATAATACTGCTATGTCAATTGACGCGGTAATGCATTTGGAGTAGAATTGTCAAGTAAAATAAAAACCACGTGCAACTCTCAATCGGGTCGGTATTCTGTGTTTTGCGTCCCAAGCCCAGTTGCGCCTGTGTCAGGGCCCTGCAAATATTGATCGACCCAAATTTATTGATTTCAAGCTTTAACAAATGCATTATTTTGTTACTAAAACACACATGTGTATTGTTTATGCTTACACGAAGAAATTAACGAATATTTTGTTCTATCGATAGTGTTAAGGTGCATTTATTGATATACAAGCTTGATGCATGCTACGCGGTCCTCAGATAAACTTGAATTTATGTGATTCTTTATTTATTTCATTTTTTTAAACTTCTGATTATAAATCTAATTATTATTTTTAGATACTAAATGAAGATAATATTTAATCAATAGCTTTCACCGTTCTTGATTCAATTGAGCATAATAAATTCGTCATGTGGAACATGTTTTTGCGCAAATACGGTTTTGTCTATTATATATTATTGTGTTTTTGTGCTTGTATAGTATCTCATTAATTTGAAAGCTTTTTTTATAGGAAAGAAAACAATCTGGATTATGTATGAGGACTCTATTATTATCCTTTATGCTACGGATTACTGATTTGACATCTAGAGACTCGGTGGATTTAGATGAGAAGGAAAGTCTATCTATATGGGTCTCAGTGGCTTAAGAATGAAACAATTCGTCGGGCAATTAAGTAACACGGATAATCCACACGCTTAAAGATAAAAGCTTTATAAAGGATCCGTGCCTCAATATAAATCCGTAAACACTTTTCACAATACACGAAATCTTTATGGAGGAAGTTAAGAGGCCATAAAACACCATAAGCACTCGAGAGTGCCACGCGAGATTGAGCGGAGGCTTCGAAATCAATTCGCATGGGAAATAAAAGAAGTAATAAGCGTCTGCGACGCAAGACAATTTATAATTTTCGGAAAGGATTTTCATGATCGTAAATACAAGATTAAAAATTTTACTGCAATCCGTATATTTTTCATGAGGTCCCTTTATACGCGCCTGTGAGTCCTCGGAAATAGCGTAGGGATATTACGATTGTCGTTCCGAATAAACTTTCGCCTAATCCCGAAATGGCCAAGGTTAGTTTTGATAGTATGCTTGAAGTGCTTTTAAGCACACGTGTAACCAAACTTTATAATTACGTGTTGTTGCCTGAACAATAGCCTAGATTTTAGACGCGAAAGCGTTAACGTAAATATTTTAACGGCCACATTTTACATTAATCGATAGCCTGAAGCGTATTATATTTGTATACAATAACAAATGTAATAAATAATGAATGTTTGCCGATTTTATTCGAGGGCGCGTAGAGCAAATACAACTATCCCCCGAGCGTCCTTTTTTTGGAAAGCAAGTGCGATAAGGTACAAAAAGTTGATAGTTCCGTCAGATAAGAAAAACAAGTCTTCTCGGTTGTAAATTCTGAAAAGCCCGCAACTGATAAATAGTCATTTCACGTGGTGGTGAATATTAAAAATACATCAGCGAGCAATCATGGAGGCTTCGTTTTTGACAGCCCTCTCGCGTCGTCAGCGAATTATCGCACGCAGTTAAAACGTGTTGCCTCAATTAAGCGATACGCAGGTGATTGATAATCACAGATGCAATGAAGTTGTCGACTTCGATAATGCATTTTTTATATGCAGTTATCGTCCTGGACGTGGATCTGATAATGAGGCTTCGCGTGCTGAACTGAGTTGTCGACCCCACGTCTTCAGATTGCGAAATCGTTAATGCGAGCTTTATAGATAATACGTGGGTAGTGTTGAACGAGAGCTTTTTTGAGATTTTTTATGGATGGACTTTACAATGCTTTCTCCTCAGGACTTTCACCGAATGCCCCACGAATGTCCTGAGATATTATCTTAATAAAAAGGTCCTTATTTAGATTAATATGGCTTGACGCAATTTAATGCAGGGATTTTATAAATGCATAATTGAATATTTTTTATTGCTAAATATGCCAATAAATCATACAAATAACTGTCTTAATCTATGCTGTTATAGTTTTAGAAATGATTAATACTAATCATATTTTAATTTCATATTTGACGTTCAAATACGTATTTACAACTAAACATTTAATGAAGAATTCTAGCAATGAAAACCACCCTCAGTTTGTCAAATTTAAATAGAATTTCCTTCATGCATAAATATTTATAATTTCCAGTTTTTTATGATTTAAAAAATTCCATGAACACTCTACTATTAATAAACCATATCGTCAATAAAAAAAAATTGAATTCATGAAACCGATTTTTGTGAAATTTTTCCACGAATTTGTTATTTACAATGACCTGATTTAAATGATATTTTTTGGAATCATCTTAAATATTTCATTTGAAATTTGCAGGGAATCGGTACTCAATACGGAATTAATGATAAAAATGTGGCAGAGAAACTACCGTATTTTAAAAATTAATAACAAACAGTATATATAGGAGACATCAGTTTATTGAAGGCTGCAAGAAGACTGAGCATCGGCTGCTTTCAGGGCTCCGCATTGGAACATCCCGCTGGAAGACATCTTCGAGCTCAATCTCCCGATAGGATGTGAATTGTTAGCATATGCGGATGACCTCTTGCCTGGTGAAGACCGGCTCCAAGACTCACATCGACACTGACACCCTGTCCATCCAGTCATCATGAGGTAGTTGTTGCGACCTCCTAGCGACTGGAACATTAGAGGACGCTTTTTTCTAAAGATCTACAGGGGCATTTTTATTCAGAAACGTAGGCGCATTGTATGAGCATCCAGCTAATACAGCGAATCCTGCTGAATACCCAGCGCTTCCTTTTCATTCTGATCACAAAAACAACGGCGTTTAGCAATTGCCTGCTAGTACTTGTTAGTGTGCTACCTTTGGATCTTGAGGCTCAGTGTTGAGGTGCAAAATTTCTCGCCGAAATCCTGGTAATCGGTATCAGGGAAACCCCGATAGAGGCAGACGCCTCAGACGCGCTCGGCCTAGAAGCGATAATAGTTATTTGTTGATTTTCCGATGTATCAGTGGTACGAAATTCGGACCGGTTGGACACGAAAACTTTGAAACTCCAATTTTAGGACATTTAGGGTTTTTTATAAGAGTTTTGGAGAAAAATTTATCGCAGCAGCCGGTAATAATTAATTGTACAACAGCTTAGCTAGATACTTTCACGCTCAGAGCGCAAGTAGCCGCAATAAATATAGAAAAAAAGTGTCCTCGCAGACATGAAATTTTATATTTATGCTTTTGCACCCTGCTGTGAACTTTGCGAACGGGCTGACATGGTCCCAAATAGCGGAACCAAAATACAAGTCCGATCAGAGGAGTCTTTACTAAATTTGCATGATGAAAACATTAGATCACGTTCTTTTGAATGAATGTCTTCTCACTTTTCTCCCAATAATTATCACTTCAGGGCGCGCGTTTCAAATAAAGAAGTTCCCCTGCCGCACTCTGTTCAAGTAGTCTATCGTAGGATTAAAAGGGCACATTATTGAACAACGTTCTTTAGCGGGTTCTTTTTTAACTCTAAGCATTTTTCTTCTTTAAATTCTGATCTTCGGTCCTTGATATGCGCCGTTTACTATTATATCACATATTTACGATTTCACCAATACAGGCAGAAAACGTCCCAGTTTTTCAATTAAAGTTTGATAATATAACCGCAGTTTCTACGTGTCATTAGGCTATTCCTAATGACTAAGAGCATCTTTTTTGCAAAGACGAATTTAAAAAGGTATGGTAAGCTACTGAATATTGGCATTTTATCGTTGCGCAAATTTTAATACATCATCTTCTGTCCCTATCAATTTGGATATTAGTATAGCTTCTTATTATGTTCGTGTTCCATTATTCATACATATCAAACATAATGTTCAGTATTTTTGCACAGATCCAACATATATCATTTTTTTAAATAATAAATATATAAAAGTAAAATAATATCTATGTAAATAAACCGTATTATCGATTTTTAATAGATTTTTTTAAATGGATTATCACCATCAATATCACAATTTCCATATAAATGTTATTTTACGTGAGTAAGAACAATTCATTTTGATTTTTTGTATGATTACCAGGGATTCTGTTATGAAAAACGTAGAACTTTTACATAATATTAAATGTTGGAATTTACCGCTATTTGTGACAACACGTCGATATTGCTTAAAATCCTTTTTTAAGTGCTTGTTCACTTAAGATCCTTTTCAATGTCAGTTTTATCTCAACTACATTCTAACAAATTAAATACATGGATATCTAAATGGTACGATATATCCTGTACACGAATTTGTTACCTTTCTTGTAGCAAGCGACCAAAGCCACATAGTCCATGTCCTGTGAAATAAAATCACTCCATCGACCTAGTGTTTTATACCCCAAGTTCAAAATTGATAAAAGCGGACACAAGCAGTGACATAACCGATAGTACCCTGGCCGACGAATTAAATTTACGACATATCCCACGTAGTAAATTCACAATTTATTCTGTCGTAACTTCAATTAGGATTGACATAAAGGCTTGATTTAATTTACATTTGAAAAAGGCACAGGTATTAGCCACGGGGTCTTCCTTTGTGTGCCGTAGGTTAACCGAATAATAAAATTAAGGACGAAAAAAAAGCTGTTGTCACAACATCACGGACTTTTTTCCCGCCCATCTGATGAGACTGCCCTTTTTCGCTGTACAAAGAGACGTGTTTCGTTAAAGGGGTTGTAATTTACACAGGACACTTCCAGGAACGTAGTCTTCGAGAATATCAAAACTAGAATACACATAATAAAATAACCCGACATGGAGTGGACGACGGGATCTTTTGTAAGGACACTGGACGAACACTTTAATGTACTACGGTATTCCTGTTTATTTTTCTGGCGAAAACTATTTAAGGCGATTGTGACAAAATAGCCGATGCTATAAATGGACCTTAAAAAGGTTCTGGCGCAATTTCTGAAGCATTTTATGTCCTGAAATAGTTATCGATTTCCGCTTTATTTATGAATACTCATAAATATTTAATTGTCCCTAAGAAAAAAAAATAGATACCAAATATATTTTGAAAAGGGTCGGTCTTAAAATATAAGTCAAGAAGGGGATCTTAATATTTTTACCAGTTCTGCCCGTTCTTTAACATTATGACTGATGACACATCATATGTGCCCCGCTCAGAGTAACAGTATGTGTGTCATATTTCAAGCAATAGTTATTTGTCTTGAATATTAAAAAAACACATCAGATAGTAACACCTTGCAGTCCGGGTTTTCCACGCTAAACTTCATCCAAAGTCCAGGCGATTTCGCAAATCATTATTAAAATCTACTTCTTTTGTAAAACTGATATAATTCTTAAAATATTTAATAAGTTTTTCAATCTGTGGTGCGTGTATCAGCTTGATAAACTGCAAAAAGTGACTATATTTTAATTGAATTTTATGAACATGCATAGATTAAATGAGACGTAAACACACGAACAAAGCATAAAGACAAAATTCAGTTTATTCGTCGATTCATATAAAAATGATATTTAAATTGTGCATTTGGACGTATTCTATGACGTATTTATAAAAAAAATCTATGACGTATTTGGATTTTTTTAAAATACAATTTGCTATATTTTGTCAATGGATAACATTTACATATATTTTATACGATTAAAATATTGATACGTATATGTACTATCATTTATAGAAAGAAATTTAAATCTATATCAAGTTCTTATGGCGTTATTTCAAGCTAAAGTTGCGTTATTCCCATTACGTGTTAACGCGGGTGCGGACTGTGAAATGTCAAAGTAGAATAGTTTCCTATGAAATATCAGTATTATTTTGTATTTACGTCATAAAAATAATTATCTCCTATTTGTTGTTGTGCCCAATTTAATTTAATTTTTCTACATCAAGCATTTTAGTTTTAGATTAAAAAGGATATATTTGTAGCGTAAGAAGCAATATAGAATATTTTAATTCTAATGATATACAGGCTATGATTCTCATACATCAAGTATTAGAATATAATTCTTGTTGATATTCTTAAGGCAGAGAGAGAGATCTGGCTGCGGGAAGGACGTCTTCCCGCAGCCAAGGCTATCAACAAGACAACTCACACTTTTTGCGCATCACATGCAAGTTACCCTCTTTTTTTCTGTATATAAAATGAAAGTTTTATAATTTTAATTTCATTATATTTATCATACTTTATATATACAGAACCAAAGAGAATGCGTCGCAAGGTGGACGAAGATCATCAAAAGAAACAGATGCTTTGTTGAAAACTGTGATTAATTTAGACAGAAAAAGCGCAAAAAGAAAACGACTCTTACATCCAAGAATCGCTGCACCTTTGCTGGAGAAATTGAGTCTGAAATTTTCCTTTGAAGGGTTTCAATACTTGCTCAAACGAAGGACATAATTCTGACCCTTCTATTTTCTAACCCGCAATTCAACGAAATCAAGATACAACGCCCGAGGCGTATTAAAAATGGCAGCTTTGCATCGGTGTATTTCAATAAATATCATTATGATTGCCATCCTTAAAAGGGTCAAAAATTCTATAAAAGTATTTGATTGTGATCTAAATAAATTTGGGAATCTATGATGAGATTGAATAAACTATGATTAACACTATAGGAATGTATATATAATAATATTTTTCGTTTTTTCGTATTGTCACGTTATCCTTTAACGAATTACGGTCCTTATTTAAAAGCTTGTATAAAAGAGCCACACTAAAAAGCTATACTCAACATCACTCATCATTAAACGTCGAAATTTTATTGCCCCAGTTTGCTCTCTGCGATGTCATCTCCACAAAAAGGTAGAAAGGGAGGGTGTTGTGCCGTATTTGTTGATGAGGTATTTCGTGTTAGAGGTCCTCTCCGCGGGGTTTCTCCTCGTCGAAGGGCGGCTCGATCCTCCCTCAAACGCTCCGTGTTTACATATTCATAAGTATTGTGCTCAAAAATTTATTAGCCCTTAAATTAGTTTAACTATGGCCGCTTCGGATCGCATTTACAAGGGATGATGCCACAGGTCTTATCTCACGTATTGATTTTTTTATTCGAGAAGCGGTAATTGTTTTTCTAGCGTGATTTATCGGGCCATACATTCGGATGCATGATAAATCGGTATATGGTGTATCATAAATCCACCAGCAACAAATATGATACTTGTTAGCTCTTCGATGTACCTGTAATAAATAATGGTGAGAGATAATGGTCCAAATGCAAATCGGCAATATGCTCATCCCGAGCTTAAAAGAAACCGGTGTGAGCTTTTGTACCCGTTAATGCGAGGGATCTTTCGACATGTACACTTTCATTAGGGCATATTTTAAAATATACAGCATTTAAATTAACATGTATTGAATATTTCGCGCTGTATATTGATTTTTAAGGCGTGTGATGAGCGCAAAAAATAACCCAAAAATATTCCACGAGGAATATTTTTGAAAATACCTAGAGCCTGATAACAGCGTTGGCACTACATTGGCATTTAAAATGCAAATTTTTTCATGAATTTTTAATACCATTCTGCGCAAAAACTTTTAAATAATAAATTCGGCCTTAATTAACCATCATCGATGCAAAAATACATTTCGTACGCCTCTTTTCGCGACGCTTTTACCAAGCAAATCTTGTTGATTAGGTTCAATTTTGTTCCATTTATTGCATTTCATTACCGCCGCTCCGGTAGCAAAATAATAAAATAAATTGGAGTAAAGATCCCACAACAAGGATCATTAGACCGTTGAGCAAATGAGATAGGGAAGTCATGCGGAACAAAATGGATGCAGATAATTAGGATAGGATATGGGGGAGATGTCCTTTAAATAGTTAAAACCCACCCCCGTACACGCATATATGAATAGAGGCAGTCCCAAGAATTGCAAATACTGCTAAACTCGTAAAAGCTCGGAATTGGTTACAATCACAATTTAATTTATTTTAAGTATTTATAATTATTTTTAATCTAGTTGCATTATGATAAAAGTTTGTACATCAAGGTAAAATTGTATTACACAACGGTCATATATTTTGCAATAATTTCCGTTTAATAAGCTTCGTTTATATTCAGATCACAAAGCATGGGCGGTTTAAGGCTTTGTTTTTCAGATTTGGACTTCTCGAAGTGTTCATGCGGAGATCCGTTCATGTTCGGGCAAGGAATTGTCAGCGATCCGAAAGGTGGACCGGTTGGACACACATGCCGTATGAATTGATGGACCCATGTATTTTTTATAGTTATGAAACGATGCAAAACTCGGCTTTATTGCATTGAAACATCGCCAAACACTCGACTGAAACATCTCCATGGCGCTGTTACATTGCGAGCAAACGCGGCACTCATCTCGTACACAGTTTTCTCATGTACAAATTGTCAGTCAATATGCAATGTACAGCTATTTTTGAAATGCCCACTATGTCTGCTAGCTCGTGAACTTTTTATTCTATCCATTCTTTACCATTTTTGGCGTAATC
Organism: Stenopsyche tienmushanensis; assembly: GCA_008973525.1. Classification (NCBI taxonomy): domain Eukaryota; kingdom Metazoa; phylum Arthropoda; class Insecta; order Trichoptera; family Stenopsychidae; genus Stenopsyche; species Stenopsyche tienmushanensis. The sequence goes on from WACJ01000483.1 coordinate 17,474, forward strand.
AACTCATTTGATCAACCATTGCGATGTTCATCTTGGCAACTCGTATGGCCTAGTTTAAACTCTGCCATCCAATATTTTACTATTGTAAACGAAGGAGCAAACTCCTTCAGCGTAGAATCTAGGTCGGCTTTGATATTGGTTAAACTGAGACCTTTTAAATACAAGTATTGTATCACATAAAGATTTTTATATGTTTTCCATGTTTCCTCATTATCCCATACCTTAAAATTAAAATTCATATAACCTTAGCTTATATTAATTACACATGGAAGACAATGGTGACCCATCACATAAAAGTGATGTATTTATTAAAAAGACTCTAATGGAGATTGCCCATGACTGATATAAAATAAATTCCTTGATGAAAATAAAGTAATAGATTTTGAGATTTTTTAAACAAATTTCATTCGAAATCACACAAGAAAAAAAATCAAAAATGAATTAATATTTTTTTGGCATGTATAATCCTCAAAACCGGATAATCCGCACCCGGATAATCACCTGTACACTGTTTTTCATATAAATAATTATATTTGATATTTCAAAAATGACAATTTAAGCATTTTATCAAATAATAAGTGAAAAGAACCTAGGAGCTATTCCCACAGGCATAGCAATTAAAAGTGAATCGACTTCACGACTCATACTTGTATTTCACAAAACACAGGAATTCCATAATCTTTTTGCAGTGTTAAGTATCACGACTTTTAGGTTACAAGCGAAAATCTGCAAAATAAAGATTTTGCATTATATTTATGTATTTTACATTAAAAATATATTTATAACATTTTGACAACACTTGATCTTCCGACACATGTTTGCTTCATTTTCAATATAGAAATGAAAGGAAGATATTCGAAGACACTTTTTTAATACTTTGTGAAGAATATACTGACATTTGACATGTCAATTTATATTCAGAATAAATATATTTAATAATTTGTCGACATGAGTCCTGCCAACATTTCATACGTTTTACATTCAAAGGCTTGAATTACTTTCTGCTATTTTTCTATGACAATCATTTTAAAAACTTATTCAAAAATAGTTTAAGATTGATTGAAAAACATTTTTATCTAATACATTTTATAGAAAAAGATCGGTCTTATTTACAAATCGGGATTATTATACACTTTACGGTGCAATATCCTCAATGGATGTGGGCGATTTCCATATGTGACTTGAGAGAAGTCTAAATGAAGGGTGGAACGTGGATATCTTGATGTAGATGCTAGCACCCTCTACTAGAATCTTCATCATTTTTTCACGGACTCTTCCATGCCCTCTCCAAGGCCTCGATGGCAACCTCCTTTAAATCTGTCGACACGACCGCTTGGATAGCCTTAATACTGTCAGAATGATCCTCGGGAACCAAAAAAGTCGACTGATGATAGATCGGGACTACAAGATGACTGCAGTAGCATTGTCTCGTTGTGCTTCGCCAGAAACTCGAAAAAAGAGGTACAAACTTTTTGTGGACCACACCCTTGGTATCGAAAGAGACAATCAATACTATTTTCAATTGGATTTACTTATTCTAGTTTCTTTTCGGTGATTAGGACCCCGAAGTATACCACTCGACAATCTGGGGCTTCATAGGTGACATGGTCTCGAAACAAGGGTACACTAAATCAGATATCCTGATTCTACTTATGCTCGCAGCATACTGAATTTTAGTGTACTGTAAATCTAAGGGTCCTCTCTACCTCACTCAATCGATTTAAATATGTTACGATTAATAGGGTTGTGGGGAAAAAATATGTTTCATGACTTTTGGGATGCAACTGGTACATTATGCGCAAAATCAATTTTGATCATTTAATCAAAATATAAATTTGAATTTGCTGTTTCCAATCCCATGTTTGTTTCCTTGAACTTTGAATCACGGAAGTTCTTTTGTTGAAGATATGATAAATACGTGGATATATATTTGGAAATACATTTCTTTCAATTTTCGCCATTTCATCGATTCTAATTTGCGTCGACGTCAAATCGAAACCTTTCATCACAGAGAAAATACGCATGAAATGCCCTATTTTTGCAGGTTCAATCCGGGAAGAGTATTTCATTTATTGAGCCCCACAATCAATCATTCTTCCAACTTCTTCGAAGGCTTGGTTTGTTATCAATACGTATTCTTTTCAGTTCACGGTCTGTGTGTTGATTTGGTGAATATTGATATACTTTGGAATTAAAATTTTGATATTGCTCCGCGAACGGGATCGTTTCATCAAGCTGCCTTTTCAACCATGGAGCTTAATATATTTTTTTATTAAAAAAAAATACAAGGGTTGCATGGGGTGCGCGTGCGGTATTAAATACATCCACATCTAAAAAGCAACATTTACTTTCTAATATAAATCATCGAGCTGTATGATTTACAATCAAAATACAATTAATATTAAGAAAGAAAGCGTTCTTACATCCAAAATTAATCCATGCAAGTATAATAACTCACTATGACAAAGCTTTTACCGAGAATTAAAACGCGTTGATTACATACATAAGCAACTGGTGTTTTTCTTTTATTTTGCTCATAAATTTGACTCACCCCATCGATTCTTGGGCTCCCCTTTGAAATAATGTTATCAAATCTCATCGCATTTTCAGACATATGTATTTGAATGACTGACTTGTAGCATGCTAAGGCAATTCTTTAGTCTCTCGCGTGATAGAATGTAATATTTCTGCTGGCGAGGGATAGATCCGTAACCACCCCCCGAGTCTAGGATCAGCAGGGTTGCACCCTTGGGTCTGTCAGGATCCAGTCGACTAATACACACGACACTTCTCCTTTGCAAATTAATGAGTACAGGCCACATCATCGCGTCATATCCCACAAGGTAGGTAAATGAAATCTCCCCAAAAATTAAAGGGAAAAGCCCAAATGTAACCTTTATTAATGATTCACTCCGAAAGAACATCCACTTTGCTTATGAGCTTAATTGCGTATTTGTATGCGAGGCTAACTTGTGCAATATTTAATAGTTTTAAGCTTGTTATTATAATGCATATGATTTTAATCCGCCCACATTTTGAATTAATTAGATCCCAACTGCTCCATATTGAGAGTTTATTTCATTTAATTAAATAGATTATATCTTATAAAATTTATATTGTTTAAAAAAATATAGTCGACTTTTAAATGGTGGGCTGTGATGTGTATGGTCGGCTTTTGAACAATTAGTAGGTATTTCACTTAATTTAAAAATCATTATTGCAACGTGGAGTGGGGGCGCTCTTGTGACAGAATACCCGGGGCGCTTCCCACTCCCACACTATTATTCTATATATGAAGGGAGAGGTAACAACTATTAGCCTGCGGGAAGGACATATTCCCTCATCAAGGAGGCCCCTTGCCAAATTCTCAGAACCCTGTAATCCTCATCGCATTCCCGATACAAATTGAATCCAAACTCAAACTCGAATTGAGTAAAGCAACCTTTTTTATACACTCAAACTTCTTTTTGTGCGACTTTTTTTATGCGAATTCGAATTTATGCCGTTTTTTTTTAATTTTATTAAGAGTACGTATTAAGATATTGTGGATTATATAGGAAATAAATCATCAGCACTGATCGAAATTTGGAAAAAACTTATAATTGGGAACTATTTTCAATACGGTTGACATGATATCTCAAGCTTTAATCAATTAATTTACTTCCAACTTGGTACGAATCTTTTTTATATAACCTTCTATTATTTCTACCAGATTTATGTCAACATTTATTTTTTAACTATTTAAAAAAAACTGGTTCACCATTCTGTTTTTTTTTATTAACTTTTTTTATGCAATTTTGGATATATTTTATATAGCTACTTCAAAGTTATGCGGTTTTTAAAATCCATAGAATATATCTTCACTTTTTTTATGTAAGTCATAGCATTTTTGTGCGATTTTTTTGCAGAATGCATCTACCGCACAAAAAAAGATTTAAGTATACTCGTATCCGAAGTCCCTAATATCGCCATCGTATCTGCTGCAAGATTTTTCAATTCTTCGAGAATCATCATCCGGTTGGAGGCACATGTAGTAGCATAGGTAGCTAAATTTAGTCAGTTTTTATGAAAATTAATTTTCTTTAGAATTAAATCAGAATTAAAAGACTTTTAAGCCAAACCTAATATGATTGAGAACATTAAAATCATAAATGACCATAAATATATTAATTCCTGGTACCCCCAATTTAACTTTTTGGTTGTTAATTAATAGTGATTTTAATGAATACATTTGTATTTTATATGCTTTTATGAAGTCATTCAAATGCAAATTCAATCATAAATCTGCGGTTAAAGATCTTTTTCGAAATTTCACATCGGCGTAATAGAATTTTTGAAAGCAAAGTCGATTTTCTTTGGTCAGCAGTTCTTTTCCCAAATGCCAAATTGATATTTCTACCTGCCAAAGTTGCATTGTGCCGCAGCTTAATTTCACATAACAATGAAAGAATAAATGCTTATAAGGAAACCATTTTGTTCAGGGTTGTAAAAATACAGTACTGCCTTAAGTATTTCTTTTAAATTATTTCTGTCGCATGCGAACTATAGCATTTATATTAATGGTTTGTTGTGATTTAATGGTAAACATCAAACAAATTGTTGCTGTTAAAATTTGCTCGGGATTTATTACTTCTTTTAAATTAAAGCGGATCCCCTTTACAATTTCATTATCCAGCTCTTTGTCATTCATGGTTGGTAAATTTACGGTCGGCATTCAAGGAACCTTTATAATTTACAGTACGTGGCAGACAATCCAAGTCGACGTATTAATCTCGTGGACAAATTAACGGCCATAGTCCAAAAAGCATGTATGAAGACCCTTAAAACGAAAAAAACACAAGCCACCCCAAAGCGGCGGGGCGACCAATAATGGTCGCCAGAGGAGGCGGTTCCAGGGCCGACTGTCGCTTGGAGTTAGCGTGTTAAAGATTCAAAATTATATAAGTATTTATGCGAAAATTTATAGGGTGAAAAATATATTCTGAAGGCAAAGGCTTTCGGGGGGTCGCTTTGGAAATAAATAAAACGGCAGTGCGTTTGACAGGGCCGCGGCGTACGCTTAATAACATACGCGTTGAGGTTTTCCCGAGTTGTTTTCGGGAAAGCCCGGGAGTTTTCCTGTATAATTTTGAATAACGCCTGCGTCAGGGTAATTTTTCTAATAAAACTTGTACAAAAAAGCTATCATCCCGCTTTAAGTCCACGTTTTTTATGAAAATGCCGCACTTTGGAATTCACTGCGCGGAAGTCATACTTCAACCAAGACCGGAATGACATTATTCCATAATATACGTTTTTTTAAATTTGGAGTGATTTATAGTACACATTTGGGGCATTAATATGATATTAAATTAAATCCGCAATGGAATTATTTTGATTGAACCGAGATTGCATAACAAACACGGCAAATAATCTACATATCAAAGTTTGATACATGTAAATTTTATTATATCGTAAAAAAGTACTCAAATCTGTAATTCAAAATACGACACAAAGGCGTACTTAGAAGTTGACCTTAAAATTAAGGTCAGTTTCATGATTTAATCTTTATTTGCATATACAATTTATTTTGTCAAAAAGCCAAACATTCCATACGATATTTCTTTTAACAATAATTTGCAAACATTAATTCCACAGAATTAATGTTTGCAAATTATTCATCATCCTAGACTGTGTTCAAGAAAATGGTTCGTCTGAGCAAAGTCTCGCAATTGTTATCACTTTCAATAAATATTTAAAATGTATCATATTGAACAAACTGTTTTATATTTTGCATATGTTATTATCGTCCGTATTTTGGTGTCTTTTCTCCAGCATTTTAAATTTATAGCATCATCTGGCGGGACACAGTTCAATTAATTTGATCACCCAAACGCCCTCTCAAATCTTGTCTTCATATTTTATAAAACTGACACATGAATTTGACTTTTATATAAGTGTAGTGTGGACGAATTATATTCCACGTGCAATGGCTGTTAATCTGAGCAGATTTAATTCGCCAGATTAACGACCACATCTTCCGTCTATCTCTAGATGCAATCTGTTAATTGAACAACGCCATCTTCTGTGACGTTAGCGACAGTAGCCAGTTAGTGGTGACGCGCAGGAGGTGGAAATCTGAGAGAGTCATCGGTTAGCCTTGGCTATGGGAAGACGTCCTTCCCGCAGTCAGATCTCTCTCTTCCTCTCTCTCATGTTGGATAAAGAGTTATCTAGAGAAAAAAAATCTGTTCGATTCCATCCGATTCCCATCCATTTGTCCGTGATCCGAAATAAGAACGAACCTGTGCGCTAACGCAGCCATCCCGACGAGCGTGTGGAAATGGGGCGCCGCCCGAGGACTTTATCCTGCAAGCGCTTAGTTTTAAAGGCAGTGGTAGAGCCTAGCAATATATTGCTGTGGAGCTGAGAGGTTAGGATGCGTGTGCTCTCCCTCATTTCGTATAGTGACTGGCGAGCCGCCGAGTACCACGACGTGCCAGCCGCCAAGCGCGGCCTTGGCTGACGCAGCCGAGCGCTTGGATACACACATTAGATTGCTGACATTATCGCCTCTCGGCATAGTTGACAAAAGGCTTTGTTCACCTTAGCAAATTTTGGACAGATACACATTGATTTTTATATATAAGACTAGAGCAATCCCCATCCGATCCAGCATTTTGATTGAAATCTTTAAACACAGTGAATCTTTAAACACAACGAACACAGTGATACTAAAATCGCTTGGAGTTTCATTATTTGTGACGTTCAAGCCGATTTGCCCTACCATTCCCAAAGATATTTCGCTTTTATCTCAAATTTCTATTAAAATAAAGTAACATTTATCCTAATTCAATCATTTATGAAAGTTAATGGGATTTTACCACATGAAAAAAAATCATAAAAAAGATTACCTATTTTCAATAGCCGATACACCATCATAAAGAGTTATTTTATTATCCAATTTGAAAAATAGGCTTTTGATAAAGGGATGAAAATTTGCATCCAATTTTTTTTTTTTTTTGAGTGCAGAACGTTTTAAATTGCTTCGTGAATGCTCATAAATCCACTCCATATTTTGTTGAAGCTCTCGCCGCATTATCCCGAAATATTCCCAGATATTTTATTCTAACATTTTAATCATGCCCAAATTGAAATATATTTTTAAGACTCTCGTGCAAGTTTATTGTTGAGCCGCGTATACTTTGGAAGTATTTCATATTGAATAATAAGCCCACGGGGGATAAAGCTTAATGACCTTTCATATCTGATACTTCCAAGTTGGTAACATATGTGGAGTATGAAACGTATACTCTGTAACAGTCATACGGTTAATCACGAAAGTTTTGTGTGCCGAAAACTCGAAATAGCGTTGCCAAGAAAATTACATACAAACTCGCTTCTTTGCTAAGCGGGAGCCATCTACGTGGAAAATTTGCGAAGATTTAATTATTCCCGTTGTGCGAGGTGGGCTTTTTTTTGCAAGTTTTCGGCCTGAATGCAAAGTAGTTGTCACAAAAGAGCCTAATTGTGTACCAGGATCTGTGTGTTTTAACCTCATCATATTCCGTTGATCCGTTCCGTGCCCGCCGATCCCAACTTCCTGACTCATAATTAGTGTACACACCCAGTTACAAAGACACGCGCTACGAAACATTAATAACTGACACCATTTCAAACGAAACAAAACTCAAAGCACACAGAGAGCAATTAATCTTTGGTTTTCTGGAGATACCTCAAGTTCATTCAGCCGAGGGAAATTTCGACAAACAAGTGTTTATAATTAATTATCATTTTGAGCTCCTCACGTCGTGGCAGCTTTTCAGGCACGACTTCATGCGCGAATCCTCAATGGATGTGTTCGGGGACAAAAATGAATGGACATTTTTTGGCCTCGTTTCGGGATTTCGCTCGGGCGAAATATGGGACGACGTGTACAAGAGATGTGCTGAATAAGCAATTCAAATATAAAGGACGATTACACTGAGTGACATCTTTTGACGCGAGTCATGTATTCAAAGATTATATTGCTCGATTGTTATGAGGCTGGTTTGCGTCACTCATCCATTTGGGTTATTCATTTCATAGCATTTAACACTTTCGCAATGAAAATTCCACTACTTCTCCAACAGTGAAAACATGCACAATATATAGAATAAATAATCGTATTGAACCATAAACCGGACCGTGAGAGGCTAACTGACGATCCGTTAATGAGTAATCGCGCGTATTTGCGTTCGAATTCGATTGACACAAAAAGAGCATTTTCACACGCTGAGTGCGGAAATTAGTGAATCGGAGACAGAGACGGATGTCTTGCGTTGTGCTATAAAAGTACCCCTACACGTCTAAATATTCTCAAATATTACAATTAAAACGCAATTGTATAGCTTGTATCGATCGGCCCAAAATTATTCATTTAAAGCTTCAACAAATGCATTATCTTCTTACTAAAAATGAAGACATACATGTAATGAACGAATATCATATGCTATCAATAGTGTCAAGGCTCATTTATTGATATACAAGCATTACTCACACTGCACGGTCCTGAGAGAAAAATTGATTTGTATGGATAATAAGCCTGTTATCAATCGCCTGTTTTTCAGTGAAAACGCTCAGCGATTGAATATTATCAAAATTGAACGCAAGACGAGATATGGCGCATATAAAACTACAATTTTTAATTAAATTGACTGTGTAGCGTGGAAGATTTAAAATCCCCATGCAATAGCGCTATTAGTCTGAGCAGATTTAATTCACCAACAGCGATGTCTTCCGTCTCTTTTTAGTTGCAATGTGCTATTTTAACAGCGCCATCTTCTATGGCGCTACGGGGACATTGCACCTGCATACTGACCAATTGCTTCTTGCAAGTGCATCATTGCCGGTTGGATGGTGATGTGCAGAAGGCGGGAGTCGAAAGAGTAATTAGTTAGCCTTGACTGTGGGAAGACGTCCTTCCATCCATCCGTCCGGCAACACATGATCCGAAAAAATAATCTCAAACTTTGTATAAATAATAATCTTAATTTTACGCAATACAATCGTGTTAAATGAATTAACTTTAATATGTATTTAAATATATTTTTTAAGTTAACACATTAAGCACGAGAAGCATATAATTATGAATTACGCCATGTTTTGTCTTATAAGGTTTTATTTTTATTTTTTTTATTAATTGAGGGCCATCCCAATACACAGAGTGACCCAAAACTATAGACAAATATTACATAATCTTCTATTTTCCGTACCAGTTTTATATAAAAAAAAAATATTTTTACCTATTTAAAAAAAATTAAACACATTATCCAATTATTTATCGATATTTCATAATTATATTTTTATAACATGTAATGTTACAGATATGATTTTCTTCTAAGAAAACATCTATTATTTTGTATTTTAAGTCTTTATTATCGTTTTAAAGCATCACGACTTGTAGTTATTTCAGGTATGCTGAGCTTGAATCGTGAAGATATGTCTCCATTGTGTATGAGCTCTTCATTTTGCTCACTTGTCTTGAGACGTCTGCAAAAGTTTAGTCTCATTGTCGGCTATATATCCTCGGCGTCGTCTTAATTTGAATTTTAAGCAAAAATTAATATCATACAAATGAAACGATTTTAATTGGGATTATTTCTTCTTTTGTAGCGTTGATGCTTAATTAATTTTGGAGCTTTCGTTTGTGCAATAGTATATCTTTGAGCCAATCACGCTTTGTGCTTGAGGTGGATCTTGAACACTTCAGAACTTGTGGTCGACCACTTTCTCTCTCACTTGCTCGAACTACCTTGAGCTCTGCTCTTGCTGACTATTTTCAACACTTCTGAAAACCACTCTGACTACAATGAGCAGTGTTGTCGGTGTGTGTGAGTCAGGTTTGCCAACCCTCATGTCATTCTCATCTTGTGTCAGTAGTGTAGGCACGACCCACACCCCAACATGTCCAATTAAACGGCAACTAGTTTAATATAACCAAAGTTCGTGACAATTCCATGGCTTATCTGCGCCCAAGGAGCACATATTAAGCCTCCACGATAATTTCGCAGGAAACGACTCCTTGAGGGTTTCGTCATGGCTCTCATTGTGCGAGACCAGCGGCTGCAATTGGCCACGGCCGACAAATGCAAATGCTGCTGCTCCGCGCTGCTGCTGTAAAAATTGCAAATCTAGTCGGAATTTATAGCCAGGCTTATTGTCATATTTATTGCATTGTAAATAAACCGGAACGGTGCGAAAAATGCATAGTCTGGTGCAACGGGCTAAATCGCCGATTAATATCGCCAAGTGCATGCACTCCTCCTGTACAACGGTATGGGAATAATAAATCAGATTAGTTTTAAGCCCACGCGAACACTTCCAGCTTTTGCAACGGATTTTTTTCAATTGAATTTAAATATCACATAACATTAAATATGCTTCCTAACTCATTCCGGTCAGCACACTTAAAAACGCGCGTTTTGTGCGGCGCTTTTGTGGGTCCATTCGTGCGAAAATGCACATACATAAAAATGCTTTATGCTATTCTAGTTTCAAAGAAAAAATGTGTAATACACACCAAATAATTGCTAAATAATTGAAATTACAAAAAAAATCCAAAACTCCAAAAACTATCTGCGCACATAATGTTTGACCGCAGCGTTATCCTGAAATTGTTGCTCTCCTAATGTCTCTTACACTGGACCAAATATATTGGCAGAGAAATCCCGATAGAGGCTGACGCCTCAAGCGTTTAGGTACCAGACTCGTTTAGGCACTGTCTGAGATATCGCTGGATTGCCCCGAATTACTGGAGGTCCCAGTTCTTCACATGACACGGGCGATTTAGTCCATGCGAAGATCCGTTAATGGACGCAGAACAAATTCTGTAAACATGTTAGGGCATAGCGATCGATTGTGAAGCACTACTTCGATGTATCAATGGTCCGAAATTCGGACTGTTTGGACATAGAAATCTTGTGACTACTCACGGCTGGCATTTAGGGCTCTTTGTAAAAGTTTTGAGAGGAAATACATCCCCAGGGGGTTTAACGATTTTTCGAGAGACGAGAACGAGAACGAGACCAGAGATGATGAAAAATTTTAGCTAGGTTGTTGTCGTCTTATCTGTGGATAAATATATGGTAGTCACATGGAACCAATTTTGAATTATAAGGTGAGTGTCCCAGTAAAATTAGACAAGTTTATCACGAGTTACGGCTGCTGTATGCGGCCGTGCGTTGTCATGCAGAAGAAGAATAATCGGTTATATTTTTCATCTTTTGTTACGACAATCAGGTCTTAGCGTCATCCAGCAGCTAGGAGTAATAAACTGTATTCATCGTATGTCTATTATGTAGAAAATAAACTAATAAAATACCTTTTTTGGTTTTCAGACCTTTACAAAATATTTACACTTGGGTCTTAGAGTAGCATCTCCGAACAGTTCCCCGAGTCTCCTCAAAATTTCTTTTGATTTCGCACCTTCGTTTATGAGAAAACGAATAATTACGCGTTGCGCAACAGAGGATACTACTTCTCGCCTTCTTTCTTCGGTGATGATATTAAGAAGCCAAGAATCGAATGGATTTTTTTAATTTTTAAATATCACTAATAAATTTGTAGAACAAAATTCCGGGTTATATTTGATTTCCCATCGTAAATCGATCCATTTGCTAATTTAAGAATCATACCCATTTTTTTTATTTTTAGGAATCATTTTAGTAAAATTCTTCGAAACTCGCATGTACTTCAGACGACATTTTATGCAAAACATAGCAGACTGGAATGTGTTAATTAATATCCGTCACAGCGTGTTAAATATTTACAAGAATTATAATTTGCGATTTAAATCAACAAGGACAGCTTCAGATTATCCGGTTGTTTGATTTAGAATAAATTAATATTACAGTTGAATTTAATGATACACCGTATGAATCATTGATGTTCTTTTGACCTTTGTAATTGATTGCTTTTGAAAATTGAAAAACGAAGCCCAGAATCAGATATCGGTACGGCAAGTTTTCCAATAATATCTCTAAGATGTTAATGTTTGACGTTTGGAGAGTGTGAGTCGGTAAAATAGCGGGTTGTTATGGTATCCGGTAGCTGTCAAATTTGCAAACGAGAACTAGTCCTGGAAAACTTGTTATAGTAACGCGATTTGAATATCAATGTGCTCCATTTATAAATATGGAAATGATCCTCGTCAAATTTGAAATTGACGCTATCGCATTAAGATGACACATTTCATCAGGATTTTTTAAAGTATTTTTTTTAAGAAATTTAATGCTTATGTTTCCTTTTTAAAAACCTTTATTTATAAATATAATAAAGAATTTTGAACAAAGTTGATGTCAAAATGCATTGAACTCTGCAAAGTACAAGTTTCTTCGACGAAAGGATTAGATGACGATCAAATTTAACGAGTGCTTGTTTGAGTTCTTAAAAGTCATAACAGTAAAATAAATCTAAAAATTAATGAATTTGCGCCTACATATATTGACCATGTATTGGTATAGTCATCTCGATCTAGGATATTTTCTGGAATATTAAAAATTGAGCTAAATGTATAAAGATAAAGCTGTCAAAATCTGATCGTCAAGTTTGTCAAAGAGGACTATCACAATGCAAAATAATAATAAAATATTGATCAATGAGTTATTTTATATTATGTATGTTTTATACAGTGCTTATCATCCACACAAATCCACTTTTCTATCAAGACCGCGCAGAGTGAGTTAAGCTTGTATATCAATAAATGAACCTTAACACCGTTGATAGCATACAATATTCGTTATTTTGTTGCTTAAACCTAAACAATACACATATGTCTTCAGTTTTGCATATAAAATAAAACATTTATTGAAGCTTAAAATCAATAAATTTGAGCCGATATATATTCGCAATATTTGGACGTGTATTGGTACCTTTACGGCACGATCTTGCCATCGATCTACGACTGTATGATGAGACGCAAGACAACCTCTCCGTCTCTGTCTCCGATTCACTAATCTTCTCGCTCAATGTGCGAAAATGTCTAATAATTTATTAATATTCCATAACATTCATAATATATTACATTTATTTCGCTATATATTTTAATTAATTCGTTTTTTATATGGAAAATATAGATAAATTACTTGAAATATATGAACACAGTGCACGCAATCCAAGTCTTTGAACTCAAAATATCGCCATATGTATTAAAAATGAGATAAATTTAAGTCCATTTAAATTTGTTAAATATGATATAAACATGCTATACAATTTATGGGAAACATGGTTACATATGTGTTTGTTATATAAATTCATAAATAATTGCATTGAAATTTAATAAATTGATATGTCGGACGTGTTGATCTGCCCACGATCACGCAATGACTTGTTTACTTGAACAGATTTTGCTTAAGTTTACAAATTATATAGGATATAAAATGTTATTGTGGATGTAATAAACATTAATGTTTTTATCACTACACATTAAAAGCCCTAAGTTTAATACTTGAAGATTGTTAAATCCATTTTTTTTATATTCATTGGCACAAAACATCACAAAAAATGTTTTTTTATGGGATAGAAAATCTGTTTTGAATGTAAATGAGACAGTTTGTCTCGTCCAATTACCAGCCGGCATGAGTCCGAATTAGGAATGACCAAGTTAAGGAGAGCTTTTTAATTCTAATTTTCTTTTTTCATGCTAGGGCTTATCTTGGCTGTGACGATATCCTGTGTTTTAATGTATCCAAGGGTCCGTTAATAAATAAGCGTGACGTATTCAAACAAGGGTCAGCTGGAGAGCCAAGTTCATCAGACCCTCGCCAGGGGTAGCTTTAACTCGATTAAGGGGTGCGCTTATACCCCTGTAGTCTTGGGTTTTTACGGCATTTGCTTACGTTTCATTTCGAAGGGCCGGTCAATTTTTTGACGGCAATTAGCGCTCGGTGCTTATCTTGTGCAAAGTGGGAGCATCCACCAACCCCGCCTGCTTTCTTTAATTTGGCTGGATATTCGATTCGGGAAGAGGGCGACTCCTCGTCCAGGAAGCGGGTATATGACTTCACAGAAATGAGTTCCAAACATTTAATGGCTGCACCCTAACGAGCGAGGGCTAATTACCCCATTTTTCGACCCATTACCGGATATGCGTAGGAAAAATACACCTCTGCACACTCTTACTCTTTATCGATGATTGATGCCGGCTTGAGACCATCAATCATGCGCCCGTCTTAAGCCTTGTTTGATTTTTGTATATCTCGTTGTTTCCTGTAATTCCACATTTACTTGCTTAATTATAAATGAACTAAGCATTGTTGATGGTTGAACTTTAATACTTTGGAAATACTTGCGAGTTGGAAAGCCCGTAACACGATCAATTAATTTTCCCCATACTGACAAGATTCTATTAATTTCATGTTATAATGGATGAAATTATATTACCGGGATATTGTTTAACTTATATGCTTACTTCACTATGAAAAAAGTATAATATTTAATATAACAAATATTGAATTATGTAAAAAATAACATTTAAACGTAAAATTAATTTCTTAAGAAATCTTGTAGAATTTTAGGGCGTTACATATGAACGTTCGGAATTCGTAGGCGAGAATTTAAACGTCGTAATTTGCTAAAAATGTAATTTATTAAACCCAAGCAATATATATTAGCTTCGATAGACCTTTATTAACACGATATTAAATTACTAATTCCACTTTTATAAAAGTTTACACTTTAAGAACTAATAAATTCATCGAACCTTTGAAATAATTCGTCTTGGTTTCGAATATTTTTTTGCTTAAAACTACGAACAACTTGCCGATAAACAAACTAATCAACAAAAAAAATATTCTAAACAATCTTTCAACGGTCATAAAACATAGGTATAATTTTCTGAAACCGGTATTGTCGATAAGCTGTAAGGAACTTTCTGAAAAAGCATAGATTTGTTATGATGGAAGGAATAAGTTCAGGAAATATATTTTTTTGTTGAACAAAGATATGACATGTATAAAATTTGTGAACATTTTTTTGTCATATCTAGAACCAAAATACACTCGAACCTCTTTTTGTGCGATTTCGAAGTTATGCGGTTTTTTTAAAACATTTTTTTTAATATATTTCATAAAGAGTACATATCGAGATATTTTGCATAAAATAGGAAATAAATCATCAAAACTAACAGAAATTTGGAAAAAAATTATCATTTGGGACTGTATAAATCATATTGTGTCTGCTATAGCTGAATTACGATCACGTCCTTAATTCTAGCTTAAATTTTTGAAAAATTGGTTTTTTCCATTTTTTCAATGTTTTAATTTTTAAAAAATATTGTTGGAAAGAGAAAATGTACATGTTTTTCTTCCAAAAAAGAGAATTTTAAATTATATCGAAAACCGCTATGAAAATTATCACACAGCGATGATAGTTTGTAATGAAAATAATTAGTATTTTTCTAGTAGATATCTGGCATTTGAGATGCCGGAATGTCAGACATCTTTAAAATGTTACCGATGATGCAAGAAGTCCTTTAAATGTTACCAAAATGTTATTTTTTAATTGCCTTATTGTTTTCATCAACTTTTTTATGCGATTTTGGATATATTTTATATAGCTGTTTTAAAGTTATGCGGTTATAAAATCCATAGTTTTAAAATTCTATGTAAGTCATAGCTTTTTTTATGCGATCTCATTTTGTGCGATTTTCCGCAGAACACATCTACCGCACAAAAAAAGGTTTAAGCGTAAATTCAAACAGAATGCATTTTAGCATAAAGCCAATTATATGCAGTGCGGCGTTTTAAAATTGAAAGCAATTGTATTCGAATCAAAAATATTTGTATAAATTTTATTTTATTCAATAAAAATAGATTTCCAATTTTTTTTCGAGAAATCCGAAAATTTCTCGAAAAATCTAAAAATTTCTCGAGAATTTCTAAATTAATTGCTTGGTTTAAGTCCGGATCGATCGGGGGTTTGTAACATTCAACAACCCACTATAAATTCACTAATTTATCAATAATTTATTGATGGTATGATCAACTAGTTCCATTTGTATATTTAAAAAACTCAGGCTAAAAGTTTTTACTTATGAGAGAGTAATTCAAATATAACCCGGAATTTTACCGTACACATTTAATAGAGATATATAAAAATACAATCTTATTTTTCTACATAGTTCCCTTCTTTATAAATATATTTATTCCATTGGATAGAAAGTTTTTTGATCACATCACTGAATAAAGACGGCAAGAAGTAGCATCCTCTATTGCGCAACGCGTAATTATTCGTTCTCTTATAGGCATGGAATCAAATATACAGCAAAATTCAGTTTTTATATTTTCATTTCGTTCGTGTAATTTCTAGACATTTTGCGGTTTATAAGACTAACTATTCATATCCATAACAGATATAATACAATACTAATATAAAAAATTGTAATATGAAAAATATTTCAATGGAAAATTCATATTATTTTTAGATTTTTCAATTGATAATGTAAGACTCTTTTCAATTTGCCTTTCATTATCGAAATTGAAAACATTCCTCTCGTTGTATTTTATGATATATGGGAACTTTTTTCTTGAATAATAATTTTTCAATTTGGCAAAGTTGTAGGGGGAGGCGAATGAATTGATCGATATTGTACATTTTTCGCAATTTTTTTTTTTTGGGGCCAAAAGAATACATCCCCCGAACAATGGGGCTCGGCTGAGAATATGGAGTGGCAGATGGCACAGATGGCATGCGTGCCGGTATCATTACTCTTTTCGTCTGTGCCCAGTTAATTTGTTGTGCCGAGATTCGGAGTGTCGTACGTCTCCCCGGGTCATTTGTTTAGTCGGTACGTGTTGGTCGCCCAGGGCGTTCCAGAACAACTGCAAACTACACTCGTATTTCATTTAACTCCTCGACAAGTTTTCGTATAAAATCAACAAGCGAGCGTGAGCTCCAGCCGTTTCTGCCGCGACCATTTTTACGGTCCTGTCTAACTCCAGTTTATTCCCTTTTGTTTCCTGCTTTGAGAGCCAAAGTTTGGGGCTTTGAAATTGGGTACCTTACATGGCTCGTTATATGTGTATCGCTTAAATGATCAAAATATATCCGCCATGTGTTCTAAACTCTTACAATTGACTATTGAAAATCGACGCTTTGAGGCTATAATTGGTATCAGTTATAAACCAAAAATCAGTTTTACAAATAAATATTGACAACTTTTTATTATTTCTACAATTTTCATTAAGATTACATTTCAAAAGTCATCGAAAGACCGGTCACTGTAGAATTCAAATTGACTATCAACAAATTTGGGATTTAGTCATATTTCAAGACTTATCCTCGATCCAACTTAACATGATACCATGGATCTAAAAAAGTAAAAATTAAGGCGATTGTATATATATTATATATATTTTAATATATTTTTTATAATATAGTTCTTTCATATTTATTTTTAATTTTTATTAACTTCTAATAATATAAAATTTATAAAAAACGCGTTTAACAAGTCCCATTTTAACCCCGCAAATTTTCCAGCATAACATTTTCAACTGGCGCTACACAATTTTATAATTTTAATTAAAATTTGCTTAGTACTTAATTTAACATGGCTAAAATACACGTTATAGTTGAATTTTTAACTGAAAACTTTACATTAGTCCTACAACTTTGGGATGTGGGAATTATAGGTACAATGAAAGTGCATTATGGGAGTAAGTTCATCAGAAGCTGAACCTAGTTTAATATGATTTATTTGGATCTGAGTAAAATTATGAACTCTACATTGTATCGATAAATAAAGAGATTGTGATTATTAGCTTTATTTATCCTTTACGAAAGAAGATATATGTGAATATATAACTTTAAAAAATATAACTTGTTCTTGTAAACTTTTGTTAGTACACTTTGACCTCGTATAACACAGTTTTATACAACACGTATTTATAAATTGAGACAACACCAAGATAATTTCAACATTTAAAGCATATTATATTCCATATACATCGATCAGGATGAAAATTTTCAATAAACAATTCCGCAAGTCTGGAAAAAAGTTATATTCGAAATTGTTTCCGTTAAAGAAATAAAACAATCCACTTTAAATTCTTGCTGAAAAAAATAGTGACCAGAAGTAGTCTCTGGAAATAATTTTTACCATCAATAGAAGAAGGAGGTTTTGATGACATGGATATTCATGACGTGCAACTTCTTTTTTGGAGCGACTTCCTTAAGTGGATTGTATCTTGTTTTTCTTATGTGCTTGTCGTGGTTCCTGTGTTGTTTGATCTGAACTTACTTTTTGGTTAGGAGGTGTTATCTCTAATCCTTTTTTTAAATTTCTGCTGCCCCTTTTCCCTCATCATCCGTTTTGGTGTTCTTCTTTCGGGATGGTTCTCAGACTATTAATTTATCGTACCTTAAAAAGGCATCTTTCCCTGCTTCATTCTCTTTTTTCAGTTGTTCCATTAGTAATCTCATTTGGTCTAAAATTTGAGATGGGAACTCTACTTTAAGACATAGTCAACCCTTCTATAGCGACGAGATATGAACTTCACTCTAAAAATATAAAATTTATACTTGTTTAGTTTGTTAACAAATGCAAGTGAATAACACGCATGAGGGAACATTGGCCGTATTTTACCCGTTGTTTATGTATAATACGCCGCAAACGAAGTGGACGCTATAAGAGTGTTGACTGTATATAATTTTGGATTTAATATGTTTTTTTTAATTTTTCAATAGATCTATTTTTCTGTCGTAAGTAGTAAACGTTAAAACAATAAGTCTTATTTTATATTCGTTGTATATGCCCATTCTTCTAACCTTCTCATTTCTAATTCTTTCCTAACACAAACAACATTTAGCTCATCTTTTATTATTTGTTAAATTTGTCTTCTAATTCATCATAGTCTCTCTGTTCTTCCTTTACGCCGAAGAATATAATATTTCTTTGCATGATGTATTTTTCCATGCCAGATATCATTTTTTCTTGTTCAGAGCTGGTTGTCTTTATTTTTTCTAGTTCGTCATTACATTTGCTTGTAATTGTGGCCTAAGATTTATTTAGTACTTCTTCCGAATATTTTTTATGTCTGATCTCAATTCTTGTAGTAGTTTCTCTATTTCTGATACCTTTGCGCCTTTTGAATGCAATCCACAGTGTAGCCTCGGTAGGTATGTTTATGAAATAGTTTTGTCTATAATAAGAGATGTCACTACTAGTACTTTATTTGGCCTCGGTCGATTTTAGGTGAATATCTCGTAGGTTTTGAGTTATTATAAGTTATATCACTGTCCTCTTCCTTTCTTGCTAAAAAGCACCCAAAAATTAGATACTCATTGGTGCCTTTTCATTGATATTGTTTTTTAGGTTGACACCGCGTGTTTGTCCGCCATTTTGTTCAGTCACAGTAAATTCTTCCAATGGAGAGGTTATCACGCTACCTATCGTCCTTGCAAGATCCGTGTGGTCATTCTTTTTTTGACTTTGTAGAACAATACCGCCGCGAATATCCATCAGAAGCTCATGAACATGTATGGTAGTGATGTGATGAGTCGACAACATGTCACGAAGTGGGTTAGGTTGTTGAAAGAAAGCTGTACTGATACTCACAACGAAACAAGGAGTGGGTTCTGACAAACTTGTGCAAAAAAATTAAGAACAAGTGCCAAATGTAAAGCAATCACACTTTTATCCAAAATCGAGGATGTTGCTTTTAACGGTTCGACAATGGAGTAAAGTTGCAAAAGTTTGTTCTGGTAAAAAGTATCAATAAATACAGCAGAAACTATAAATGTCAATATTCCCAAATAGGAATCGCGGCAGGATATAGCCTTAAAAAAGTTTAAATATAAATTAATACTCGAAAAGTCACCACACAATGGAGTCGTGAATCACATAACAGGGAAGGGAAGACCATATAATCAAATTACAGTACAGATACCGGAGTCGTAATCGAAAATTATACGATGTTAATTAGGAAGTTTAAATAATGTAGCCGCCAGGAAGATGAGCGAATTTAATATTCATACGATGCGATATAATTACTGATTATATCACTTTGAGGCAGGTATTCCCGCAGCATCCCATAAATATGAATGATCAGGTATCACGTTACATTAGCGTTGTCAATATGATCGTTCTATCATATCATGATCGCAAGCGCGCGCACCTAAACACAATGCATAATTTATGCTTTGTGTAAATGTAAATTTAATATGATCTTCTATATTTCACTTATCTGCACACCCACGTCTGTAGGGCCAATGATAAATACAGAATATCCCATAAATCACGGCTGGAACACAATTTCCTATAAATGGTGCCATACATTAGCCGCTATGCGATATCTTCGCGAGCTTTCGAACTATCTACGAACATAATATTACCCTCTGATATAGAATTAATACCGATATATATCTACGTGTGTTGCTATAAACTTGACCTTTGCTTTAATAGCTATGGCCATTTAAAGCAAAATTTATATAAATTTGAAGCATCTTCCATAAGGATCATCAGACAGGAGTCCCTGAGAATGATCAGTAGCTTCAGGCGACATCTTAGTTTGGTGTTCACTTCTTGGTTTGAATTCGACGTGGTCCATTTTTATTGGGTTAGCAAAAAGAGGCATAATCAGAAGTAGAAATGTTATGTTCAAAATTGAAGAAATACTAGGAATTAAGCCAATATTTTATAGAGCAATACATAGCGTGCGGCAGAGAAACCATCTTATTTTAAAAATAAATAACACAAACAGTATAGTAAATATCAGTTTAATTATTTCATCCATGTTATATAGAAACATTTAAAGTTTTTATTTATTATGTTTCATAATTTATATAAATAAGGTGGCCTGTGTTCTGGTCAATGCATTGAGATGGTTGAGTTTTGAAGCTTCTCTACACTTTTTCCAGCATATCGACGGATATGTTATAAATAGTAGCATAAATGTTATTCTTCAGTTGAGCCAAGATCTTTAGACGATCGATATAAATTACAGATTTCAGATATTAAAATATTAAAATAATTCCCGAATGTACGTTGCTTGATGATGATTAAACGGCCGCATGAAAAGTACGCCTCTAAGGCGAATACGCACTCCTATTTTATTTACTGTATGATCGTTACCAAATATACATAATAAAATACGTTAGATATTGTTCTTTCAAATGAGTGCCATCTTTACTCTTTTTAGAATAACCGTTGCTTTAAAACGAGCACTTCAAATAAGGAATTTTCCCTGTCGCACCCTGGTGTTTAGACAAACGTTCAAATAATAAAATCTAGGGAATGAAGAAAATGAAATAGATTTGCTCAGTTCATTTCCTGAATTTACTTGTTCCAATTTAAATAATTTACATAATATTAGAGCCTTAATTTAAATTGAGAAAATCATCTCATTCCCCAGTTATTAATCTCAACTTATTTTATACCAGCATTCATCAAATTTTGAGCCCTTATTTTTTTTATTTGGAAAAGGGCATTATTGTTGAGACATCGAATTCACGAGCTACAGCAGTGGTAAATAATCAGATCAAATTTTCGATTAAATACATCTCCTCCATTTCTCAAACATAATCTACTAATTTTGAAGTGGCATTTAGCAATCCATTATATGTGGCGATTTAAGGCCTCGTTGGTTAGGTTTGGGCTTTAACGATTTCAGAATATCCATGCAGAGATCCGTTCATGGACACGAACCATGTTCTTTGGACATATTAGTGCATGGCGTCCGATTACGAGATATTCTTTTGATGTATCAGTGGTTCGAAATTCGGACGGGTTGGACACGGAAACCTTGTGGCCACTCCTTCGAATTTTAGGACTTTTTGTAAGAGTTTTTGGGGGAGAAATATATCCCTGGGGCTTTCTACAACTTTTCTTGTTCATTGATTTAATTTGTCAAAAATTGAATTCAGATAGCAAATTTAGCACCCATCATCGAATTTTAAATATCGTCCTGGTTTTAAGGTATTTTTTAATCCATTTTTTATTTAAATTTTCTATACCATTATTAACATTTATTATTAGTTTATGATCTTATCCATATTTAGCACATTTTTATTAATAAAATGTTAAACATTTTTCCGTCAATAGATCAATTTATTGATACTTAAAATGCTGAAATACTTCAAATACAGCGCTAACTATTTGTAACTCAATCCTTTGAATATCACGAATTAACATTAAAAATACCATAAAATCGACATAATTTTTTATAGTGAAAAACAGCATAAAATTAAACGGCAATAAAAATACAAGATATTTGAAATTAATGTCGTATTTGTGTTAATATTGCAGAAATAAACTAAATATTTTATAGTTATGTATCTTGCGTCTTTGAGCGTCACTTAATTAATCCAATATGAATATATTTTTGGATTAAATTAAATTATTTAATACAATTACACATATCTTTCCAGCACCATAGGTGTTAAAATAGGTAAACAATTATTTTTGATTGCTTTGCGAACATGACTATAACAATTTGACATGCATTGAAGTGAAAGTATTACATGATATTAATGTGCTGAACAGAGAAAGTTGTACATTTTGTCTTTTTTTATGAATCCCTAACAATACTGTAGGAAATAACAATAGTTGCTATAAATATGCTGGATGCGCGTTGGCACTCCAAATCCAACATTTTATCGACTTCCTCGGTAGCAGATTCCCAAAAACCATATATTTTTTCTGACACCAGCGTATAAATAAAATGTTTTCTTCCCACTACCGTTCACTTTGACAGCCGTCAAAGAATATCGAGGTTACGTTTTGACGTTTGATTCGCCGCCACCGTAAGCCACTTTTGCTTTCTCTCCCGCAAAGCTTCCCGAGTCATCCATAATTCCGCTTAGCTTCCTTTCTTTCCCCTCCCGTTTGTCCATTAATTTTCATTGCATGAGTCATCCTGGACACGCGATTTCGCCATGGGGTGGCGCATTTTTAATTTTATTTCGTATCGCCGTCAAAAGGTTTATCGGGCAACAGATCTAGTAGACACGGTCTGGGCGCGAATGGGTCATAAATCAAGAAGGCGAGCTGCTTCCACATTACCACGAGGTTGACCTTTTGGCTAGACAACCCAAGTTCTGAACTTGAAGACTGTCTAAAGATTTTCCTTTTATTTTGACAGTTAACTCATTAATCAATATATCAAATTTCAGCGCACATGCTGTATCTCAAAATCCAAACAAAAGATCTGAAACTGAAAAATCCTTTAAAATGAGCATTTAAATACCCCAACTCAATAAAGATTGAACTTCATGGTGGATACATGGTGATGCAAATACTCCATTAATAAGCATAGCACACACAACAACCATAAAAGCAAATTTATTTGGTGTTGTCGTGCATTGGAAATGGTACGGGAATAAAGTTGAATTTCTATAACTAGCAACAGCTTTCTGGAGCTTCTCTTGAAATTGCCAGGAGCAATACAACGATCATAAATAGCATTCAAAGAAAAAATGCTTTGCATATATGATATTTCCTGCAGCTTTATTTACTTGTAATGCATAACTTGAATATAAAGAGATTTTTCACACACTTTATATAACATAATCACATAAGTTAAATTTATATTATCACTATTAAGTATAATCTAACATTCATAAGGCAGGGGCTACCCTTTAAACTTTGTTTTACTTGCATGCTTTTATCTTATTTGAATTAAGTTTAATCGAATTAGGCACTCTTGACGTATAGGAGGTATCTTAACGGTTAGTTTGTTTGTTTCCGTTTGTTAATCGGTCATTTTGTTCAGCTACAGTCAATTCTTCTGATGGAGAAGTCGTCGCGCGCTCCCGCCACTTTCCGTCGTTTTTTTTACTTTGCAGAGTAAGTTGAAAATGGACAGACAGCAGCTTAGTAGTGTTTTGTATTATTTAAGATATAATCCATGCCCCACACTGCTGTGGGGTCTATTCTGACTACCCTAGGACACAAACACATAAGCCCTAAAAAACACTAGCTACACAAAAGTGTTTTCCGCCGTTCTTTTGATCCCCGAAGAAATGCTACACGCAGAGCTTCCAAACGCCTACCCATTTCACTTTGCGCCTTTTAAAATAAAGGAAGGTTCCTGAAGGAAGACATGTAAGGGGTCCAACATCAGATGAAGAATTTTAGGGGCTCCCTATTTTTCATGGTACTCGTATTGGTTCAATCATTTGTAGTACCTAGCCACAAAGATGCGTTGGCATTCGAACAACCGAAAGCCGATCTCAGTGATGTTACCTTTGTACAGAATCCTCCTGCTTCTTCTATAATCGGCAGATCCACATTAGTCCAGCTTATATAACTTATGTTAGCTGAGCCACCCAGCGTTTGATAAAGATGAGACTGCTTTCGCAAATCTGGTTTTGTGGGTACGCACCGCAGAGCGAAACACCCACGCGTACTTTAACAATTCATGGTTGTTAATGATGGTGATGTGATGAGTCGATAGCACGTTACGAAATGGATAGCCGTGAAACCCGTAGAACCTTTTAGAGACCAATTAGAATAGAATTTAAAGATGTGCGTATATTTGGTCCACGTACTCCGTTTTGCATGGAAGCAATATGCTTCGCGGTAATTACCAGTATTTAAAGGGTAATAAAATTATATGCTAGAAAATTTAATTGGGATTATCATCAAGGATAAGAGTAAAGAGCGCCGGGTGCATCTAATGACCCGCGGTGTGGTTTCCGCGACCGAATAAAGTAATGACCGGTGACTGTCGCGACGGCGAAGGTAACGAAGTATGTGTCCGAATACATCAAAATATTATTATTTTTAAAGAATATTGTACTAAGACACAATGCACAACTATCAATAAATGCGTCGCGTACTCAAATGGTCAATAGCAGATCTAATGGATTATGTTTAAAATAGTCTTTATTTACATAATAAGGACTTTCAATCAATGGTTCAGATAATACAATCTACTAAAATGGCAATATCTCCGAGTACAAAAGCTGTTTTCATCGTGGCATAAATTCTTGTTGGACAATGTTATAATTGCGAATTTAATCATGGCTTTGTTTGGAGTTTAGATGGATTATCAAAAGATAATTTAGGATTTATCTTCTTCACAAAAATTCACGAAGAAAATCGTTTTCTAAATTCGAAAATATCTAGAGATACTTTCAAAGCAATCTTGTAAGTCGCCAAGTGTACTTAAGCGTTGCGGATCAGCATAAAGTTCATCCTGTATGACACAGACCCAGATGGTCTTTATTTACATGTCAACTGGAAACTTCAATTAATATTGCAGTTTGTGCCTTTTGTAAGCTATTTCTGCTTGAAGTCCAATTGTTGGACAGGCCGCAGCAATTGCAGCGTCTTTGTTGGGCATTGTTAGGCGCCGCCTACGCGATTCAGATTTAGCAATGAAGGAAGGAAAGATTTTCGAATCGGGACGAGGACAATACATATTTGCAAGCCGAGGCAGCTTTATTGCGAGCCGCAGGAGTCCTGAAAGATTTCTATGTGAGCAATTTTGCGTTGGTCCGATGCGAGCTTATCCCGAGAAGGGATCCTTTGAGGAACGTCTCAATTATGCGACACAATGGGACTATTTGCATATCGCCGCTTAATATCTGACTTGTGAATCGCTTGCAGCTAATATTTTATATTATTTATTGTCGATAATATCAAGTTATGGGAAATATTTTCAAGCGACTGCAAATGGCAATAATTTTATTAATCGACAAGGGGTTAAATTCAGCATTTATAACTCGAAGAGCATACAATAACTTATCCACATATGTCAGGAAAAAAAACGACTTAATTTTTTTAAAATAGGGTCTTCCAATAAGAACGCTCAATTTTTAAATATTAATAAAACAAGTTATATATAAGATATTTACACTATTATTTTTTTTATTCAAAAGAATATTTTATGGCAATAGTTATGAAATATAATATAATTTAAAAATCTACCATGACTTTGTTTGGTGGCACGTATTCGAAAAGTATGAATTTAATAGACTTTTAGAAATATATTCTCCAAAGAAATTTCCCAAATTATAATTATTTACGTAGTTATAGTTATATAATATTAGGGACGCGACAATTAAGTCGATCGTACTGGAATGAAATATTTCAACGCGTTTTTCTTGAAACTACTTTTTTCAACACAGTTGACATGATATCTCAAGTTTTAATGTATTGATTTACTGTAAATTTAGCATGATTCTTCATTATAAAATATCCTATAGTTTGTACCAGATTTATGTCAAAATTTCATTTTTAACTATTTGAAAAAAAATGAAAACTGTGAAAACATAAGGCCAAAGATGACTTTTATTAAACCGTTGCCTTTTTGTAAAAATGAAATTATTGTTCTTTTCTTTGAGATAGAAACTATGGTGGCATTTTTATTATTCTAGAATATTTTTTTAATTTAATTATTTTTTGCCGTCTCTTCGTGGTAGATTGTTTGCACTTTCAGTTTTTTTTGCTTGGTTATTGGTGCCTTAATTTTCGATAAAATTGGTAGCCAAGTTCTAGGTATGCTAGTGACGTTATCTCGTTCGTTGAATGTGGAGTTTCTTCGTTTTTTGATTTTCATCACTTCTCTCGCAATTCTGATGCTGAAATTTTCGACGGTTGCTATGGTTTTTGTACCAGCAAAATTGATGTGATGATCTTTCTTCATACCTTGTTAATGTACTGCAGATTTGTAATTCAATTCAAAGACTGTGTTCTGATGTACTGTCACCTCGTGAGTATTATATATATTGGTTTGTTCAATGTACGATATGATACGGACTGAGCATTCGATCTCGTAAGCTCCCTGAATTTCGTTTTTCACTTTGTTCTTTTTGTTGGACAGAAGACTTCCTATATTTTCTCCCGTCCCAAAGATTCAGAGAAATCCAGATAGAGGCAGATTCCTCAGACGCGCTCGGCGATCTCCGTTGTCGCGTCAAGGAAGCGGCTTCATTTAGATGGCACCTCCTGCCTGCAGTGGTCTGTGCCGGTCGTCGGCCACCACCTCTCACTTTCTTCCTCTCGGTTAGGCAGCGCCTGAGATACCGCCGGGTCGTCCCAGATCACTGGACATCTCAGTTCCTCACAGGACACGGGCGATTTAGGGCCTCGATGGTAAGGTTTGGGCTTTCAACAACTTCGGAGTGTCCATGCGGAGATCTTTTCATCAACGCAGACCATGTTCTAAGGACATTTTCGGGCATGGCGTCCGATCGCAAGACGTTTCTTCGTTGTGTCAGTGGTCCGAAATTCAGTCCGGTTGGACACGCAGACCTTGTGGCCTCTCACTCTAATTTAAGGGCTTTTTGTAAAATTTTTGGGGGAAAATGCATCCCCGGGGCTATAGTCTATGTATATATATATGACTAAAAGGTCAGAAATCGTCAACCAAGTAAATTAAAAATATTTTTTTTATTTAACTTTAAATTATAACTGTATTACCTTCGATAGACTCCAGTTCTCTATGATAGAGTCGAGTTCTATCTCATATATTCTCAAAAAAAAATCTTATTAAATTTATGATCTAAAATCAACCAATTTACTTTCTAATATATTTTTCAGACGTTTCTTCTAAACGTCGTCCAATATAAGGGTCTTCTTCATCAATTGATTATCTTAGTCACTTAAACTGCTAGTCATAAAATCCAATACTGTTATTTGAACGAACAGAATCCTTGTAAAACATTACCATACGTTTAGCTGCCGCTTACAGCTTTTTAACGTCATTAATTAGAAACTTACAACTGATCTTTGCCCCAAATTAGCGCTTTTCTAGAATACTCACATTCACGTTCACTTATCATGTATACTTAACAAGTCAAGATATTTAATGCTAGAACCTCATTGCTATTACATTGCCTTTTTATTATGTGTAAAATGTTGCAAATATTCATATGTTGAGACTTATAAATCATCAAATGACCGAATGAAAATTGCCCCCAATTGCGAAAATTCGCATGTCATTAATCGAGTCAAATTTGAAAACCGTACAAAATACTTTCTCGCATTTTTAAAGCAATAAAGCCAATTTTAATTCACCGTCCTGTGTTATTTATAAACGTAAAAACTGAGTTTTGCATAAATTTGAACGAAATTTACATAAGACCCCCGAAAATAAAACGGGAAAATTTGATACAGGCTTTTGAAAGATGCAAAAGTGAATAACTTTCTACATAAAATAATTCATAAACTACACATAGTTTCATATTTAAAAATGCCACATCCTCGTTACAAAACACGATTCTTAGCCAACATTTTGACCCGCAAAGGCCGGCTCTCTCGTTATCAATCGACGCGTGTCTTATCTGCGCAACAAACTTGAGCATTGAAATGCGATTAGTCATTTCGAACATTTTGAAAATATGCTGGAAAATCGTTTTGTAGCAGAAATATATGCCTTAACTGGATAATAAATATCTGTTGCGAGCGTATATCGTTATTTTATTCAAATGCTCTTAAGCGAACAGGCCGGTCGTGTGGAAAATATGCATCATTATGCCAGTTTTACTGCTTAAAGGTCATCAAGATAGATTTTGGCCTCTTCATAAAACATCTTTTTATTGTTCGTCGAATTAATTTTCGAGAAAAAACACCGATGCACTATAAAAACAATGATCGAGTGACATTTGGGCGGGCTATTGTTGGGTGATTTTAGGAGCATTTGAGGATTTTCCAAATGGTGCTTATTTTTAAGGATGACGTCGTAAGCTTTTATGTGAAGGCAGTTAATTTTTACGACACCTTCAAATCGATTGTGTCATCGATTAATTGTCATCCAGACCAATAACGGATTCCATTATTTAGATTGCCTGAGTATCGTCGAATGCATTTCGTTTGAAATGACCGAATGTAATGCATTTCTATTGTTTTCTTATTGAATTGAGACGATTTTAAATAACTTTCAAAGTACAACTAACACTCCAAGGACCGATCCCGCGTTAGTGCGGGTTTGCATGTCGTATTGCATAACATAATTTCTCGATAAAACTGAAATAAAATACGACATATTTGTTTGGGGGACGTATAATGTTTGTTTCTTTAATATATGTCGATAACGGACACATATGGATCATATTTTAATAAGTTTTATGTCTTTATAACAAAGACACTTTTTCGTTTAAACATCGATCTCTGTTTGGTTCTGAGTTTGGGTTTTTGCTGTGCTCTCTGTACCATAAAAGTTATTTTCGTGATATTCTGAATATAATAAGCAGTTTGTGAACCAAATTTATGATTATCTTTCTTAAATCATCATCAAAACATATTTTTTACTGTTTAACTACTAGATCTGTAATCCATAGAGGCAGAATCACTAAATTATAAATGCAATTTGATAGGAAAAAAACTATGGAGAAGTTTTACTGAGTGTTAAGATAGAGTTAAAAAAGCATTTCTTGTAATATTTTGTATAAAAATTTTAATATTGGAATTTAAATGGGTGATTTAAATCCATCACAAAATTAGGATAAACTATAAGTAAAATCCATAGCTATATGGCTTTTTTCACCGCGTACCGCGTAAAAAAATAACCGGCAATCCATCATGCATTTTAAATATTTTCATATTAAATTTAGAACAGCATAATATGCATCCAAGGAAATAAAATTAGAGGATTTTAATACCAATATATTCAATAATACATACAGTCAACCCTTCTATAGTGTCGAGACAAGGACGCTATAGAAGGGACCTCTATACAAAAAATATATATACAAACTTTATAAAAATGGACGTTATAGAATCTGTTTGTCCCGTGGGAATGCTGAATGTGAATTCATGTTTATAGAAAGAATAAAATATGTGTACAATCATCGTCGTCACAAGAACACAACAGTCCCCTGCAGAACTAGGATCTCTTCCATATCCATTTATAGGAAAGGGTTACATCCATCCCGTTGGTATCATACATACACCTCCTCATTTGCTCTATATTGAAGGTAACATGATTGAGATTCATTTAGAACGCTCATCCAGTGGGCGACCTGGATGAACGTGTCGAAGGGCGTTTCCGTGCCTGTCTGGTTAGGAAGTATGGGGAATTTGTAAATATTAAGTGGTTTTCCTCAGGGGGTAGTGAAAAACCACTCTATGGACATATAATGAATTATTATATGTCGATTCCTATAATCTATTTCATAGTAATCATACAGAATTTTTTTACACATACATTTTTTTAAAGATGTAAATTGTTCTAAGATTTATTTTTCATACATAATATTACGTATAAAGGTGCAATTTCAGTACTCTTATTACGCAAACATCCGTCATCCAAAGTTCATACAAAGACCCATCGAGAAGTTTGGTCCAAAGGCTAAATTGATAGGGTACTAGTATTAAGCAATAAATCAGCATTAGCCTCGTATTATGACAACGTAGGAAGATAATACATCCATATGTCTGGTCGAGTATCGATGAGACCGCAACAAATGCCCGACCATTACCTTAATGCCTCAAATGTACACGTTTCAAAATCAAAAACCGGTTATTTATGGCGATACATTCGAAATGTGGTCATAAATCGTAGGCTCGTTTCCTATGGTCTGAAATGAGCCATCAGTTCCTAGAATCATCAAATGGGAAATGTGTCATTTTCTAATTTTCATCGCCACGCTATTTGGAGTTTTCACGCACGTAACGTCGCTATTAAAATTTGTCACAGGACGATGGACTAACCTGGATGTTCGTGACGAATTAATGTTGATAAAATGGATCGTTGTCGGGATTGGAATTGCTATTTGACGCCTGTGCCATAAAATTAGATACTAATTAAGTATGCATATCTGCTATAGGATATGCAATAGGACACTGATTTTATTACTGAAAAATATTAATTTTAGGTATAAAATATATAAAAACGGTAATAACTGATAGTCTGCGTCTGACGCTGGGATCATTAATAAAGTTGAGCAGGGATAAATCGTCTATGGAAGTCGCCAAAATCCGATAATAACTGAAGAACCTTAAGAAGAAGGATTCATTAAAAAAAAAGGATATGTTCGCTTGGAAATACTGATGCTGCACAAACTATATATAACCATTGCATCATAATCAATGAAAATTCATATTAAATATCTTAATTCTTTCCAGTCCTGTTTGAGAAATTGATTGTATTCTGATAAATCTTATGTTTTATCTGTTTGAGGCATTTCACACAAATTTGGTAATACGGGCTATATTTGAATACCCCTCATCGTTAAGCAGATAAGTAGCTGTTATTAATTAGTACTTTCTGGCTATCACGGGAAGATTTTTCCAGAGTTCTTGATACGTTTTCGCAACACATGACAGTTATCCTTTATTTGGACGGTTTATATCCAGAAGCTGACTTTTATCTAATTGAAGTTAGGGTTTTTGTCAGCAAATACTTCCAATACAATTTTGTCACATCTTCGTTATAGATTTGATGATCGGATTGCAATTTTTTTCTTTACAAATATTCTTGAAATTCAATCCTTAATTCATCAGCATTTTCAACACAAGAACAGAGACGTTCTTCCTGAACCGTGTGTTGTCAAATCACGTGTTCTTGCTTGAAGGAAAAATTGCATATTTGTGATCTCAATCAATTGATGCGCCTCATAATCATATAAGAAAAATAATAATAATCCCGGATAATCGAGAGTACATTGTATATGGTTCTCTTTGTTTTCCTGTTTCCATGAAAATTTGGCTTTTATCACTTGACTGCTCAAAATGCTCACTCATGGGTTAATATGTAAAGTACACGATTTCTGACTGTAAATTGACGTCTATATATCGCTCTGTCGCACTTTTGGTACAAATTTTTCGCAACGATATAACACTGTACTGCACTCAAATAGTTAAATCCGAGAATAACTATTTACATTTTTCATATTTAGATTTTGATGTTTATACGATCTTTCATAATATTCATGTGCAATTCCTATAGCGTCTATTTCGTTTGCGGCGTCTTTTACGTAAGCAACGAGTAAAATACGTAAAGTCAATGATTCATCAAATCATTTTTTTTTATGATTGCTTAGCTTTCTATAACATTTTGCCTCTACAGTGTAGTCCCTATCATGACACTATAGAAGGCTTGAATGCATAGTTTGTTATCAGACCATCAAATCTGGTTCTCGTATTAGATTCTGATTAAGAAATTTGACCTCTTGTAAATGCAATACGATTAGGGAATCTAATCCCGAGATTCCGGATCCTGGACAGTTTTAGGTGCTCACGAATCCCGGGATTAGTAAACATAATTCCGAAAAAATTTTGATTGAAAGTTTTATCTAAGAGAAATCATACACCTCATGAAGGCCACTAAATCGAGATATCCCTACCGAAATGTGGACGCTTGAAAACAGTGGTGTAACTACTAATTGGCGAGCTTATGCGACGCCTAGGGGCAGTAACTGTCTAATCTATGTATGAAAAACATATATATATGTTTTTTAAATTGTTATATTAACCTTTCCCTACCGGTGATGTATTCACTACACCTCGACTCGAATAATGGGAATATCGATATGAAATATAATAAATACGGGGTTCAGAATTTTTGTATTCCTCCGTAATATAATTACGAATCACATCGAACTATTATATTATATAAGTATTAATTTGCAGCGACGGAAATAAATAATTTATCGGAAAATCTGGAATTTTGCGAGTTTTAGTCCGTGTCTCAGCAGAAAGGATTTTTATCAGTCACATTACGAAACACTCGATGCTTTAATGTTACTTCGGGCATATTTTCAAAATAATATTTGATTTTTTTAGTGTTTTATTTATCTATTTTTGAATTGAATTTTGCTCTATAAAATTCATTAGTGGGAGTATCTTATTTTTCTACATAGTCGCTTTTATTATAAATACATTTATTCCATCGGATATGAAGCTTCTTGATCCCGTTACTCAAGAAAGAAAACGATAATTAAAATACTCTGTTGCGCAACGCGTAATTATTCATATTATATATTTAGTTTTTACCACACATGCCAAGCAGCATTTTAATAGTATATACGATTTTATAATAGCGGCAAATGATACATAATAGCAGCCAATATTTTTAAGAACAATCTAACTGATATTACCATGGATAAATGCAAGTAAACGTCACGCAAAGTGATTGAGTATTAATGCTGATTTTGAAACATATGCAAATGTGAATGATAGTCTTGTACGCATTTCAAAGTCGATTGATGGACATTGATTTATTATAGCCAATAATTGATCAAAATCAAATCAAACCATCGATATTTATTCAAATCAATACAGATATTATTTAAAAATTGTCGTATATATGCGATTAAATTTAAGTACTGTTCATGGTACCAGCTTGCTTTGTAATGCGAACTTTTCTGACAGCAAAGTGTTTTGACATTTATATCGAGAACGCCAGCATTGACTATTTTTATTGTCCAATATTACGGTATGAAATTTTATATTCTCAATAAAAATGCTTAAGGTAGTTCTTTGAACTTATCCCGTTCGGATTTAAAGCGTTGCCAAAGGCTGATGCTTGTTAGTTTTGGTCCATTCGCTTGAGGCTGCCAGTATGCAACGTGTAACTATAAACTGTGTAGATACGAATGTCATTCATGAAAGTTTCCATATAATTATGTATTATTTCTGGCAGTTGCTTTGCCGTAATGTTTGAGAAGCTCTGTGTATGACTTTAACCATGCATAAATATCTGAGCGAGTTTAACCGCTCAACTTAGAAGTTAGTCTAAAAGGGCAAGGCAATAAGATACCTTTCGCCCCTTAATTTAAATACTTATGCTAACTATTTTGCATTAAAGACAAATTTCCCTACCAACATGTATACTCAACGGCATTGCTCAAAATCTTCGTATAAGAAATCTCACCGCGTGTTTTTGCGCTTCTCGGGGCTTTTTTAGTTTTGGGACACAATGTCGCAAAATATTAAACTGGGCAAGTCGACAAGTTGTAATAGAGCATGTCTTCAATTGGATAAAACGGTTGCACTTATCTCGAATGGCAGACCATTTTCTAGATTGTCCTTTTGCGAGCAGCTTTTTTGTCCCGGTTTTCTGTGTGGCTCCTTGTTTTATCAAAACTTTAACGGCGCCATATCTCAGCGAAATAAATGATGTTGTAAAAGTTTCCACGTTATTTATAACGAATGTGTTATCATCCTTATGATTAAAGTAATCTGCAAGATTACAGTCTGTTGGAGACCGAGAATAAAGAGCGAATTTATTAATCCTCAAAGCTTAAGTTTGCTTTATACTCTTATCGTTTTAATTTTCCTCTATTGTGTACTTCAATTTAAATGCGTTGAAATCTTCGCATTCGTAAAATATTCTCTTGAAATCGCTCGTTGATTTACAATATTTTTTACACTGTGTTTAGTCAGCCATTCCGAGAAAAAAATGTGTTGATCTATTACATCATGGAGTGGCGCCATGACATTTCGAGACATTCAAATGATGCAAATTTTCTTTTACAAAACATGTTTTTATTGATACAATATTTTTTTATTATCTAAAAATGTGTTTACACCTCGAGAAATTCGAAATGAAGATTTTGCTAAAAGTTTTCGAGAGGTCATGGACATGTACGGCTAAGCATCAGTTACCAACTTCGTTCATCAACCATTTTCACGTGGTTTTACATGGTGTATATATATTTTTAAATATGTGGTCACCAGCCACACTTCCTGTAGGAAGCACAAAACTCTTAACTAACAAGAAACAGGTACTAGAAATGGTGAAGAAATTCCGCAAAATGGTATTAGATGACCGTCGATTTAAAGTGCTCAAACAAGCAGACATGTTAGACATGTTAAAATTGCTATACATTGCATATTTACTAATAATTTGGACATGAGAAAGTTGTATGCAAGTTGGGTGCCGCGTTTGCTCACAATGGAACAAAAACAGCATCACGAAAATGTTTCGATCGAGTATTTGGCGATGTTTCATAGCAATAAAGCCAAGTATTTACGTCGATTTATAACCATGGATGATGGACACACCTTTGACTGACACAAGCTGATTGATTCCGCTATTCGGAACCATGTCAGCTCATTTATACAACTCAATAATAACTTCCCACTTGCACTCTGAGTGCGGGGGAAATAAATTAGTAAGATAGATAGGTATATGGATTTATAGGTGGGGGGGGGAAGTCTACCGCAAGCTACATTTGTGGTTTAGCCTCTTAGGGGGCTTATAAAAGACCCCGGGTACGCATTTATCACCAAAAATGCTGCAAAAAGCCCTAAAAGAGGAGGTAATGGCCACAAGTATGTGTGTCAAGGTCTGTGTGTCCAACCGGTCCGCATTTCGGACTGCTG
Source organism: Stenopsyche tienmushanensis (assembly GCA_008973525.1). Lineage (NCBI taxonomy): Eukaryota > Metazoa > Arthropoda > Insecta > Trichoptera > Stenopsychidae > Stenopsyche > Stenopsyche tienmushanensis. Next base: position 52,704 of record WACJ01000483.1, read on the forward strand.
ACACGACGAATGAGCGCCTCGCGATCGGATGCCTCGCCCAAATATGTTCACAGAACATGGTCTGCATCCAAATTTATGGCTTCAGGTTTTTGGAATTTGCACGAGATAATTTTTATTGATTTTCAAAAAGGGAAAAACAATCACGACAAGTATTATGCGAACTTATTGCATCGTTAAAATTAGTAAGAGTTAAATTTTGAAATGCATCCTTATGCACCCCATTCGCCAAATTTAGCCCCCTCGGATTATTTTCTTTTTACAAATTTGAAAAAATGATTGTTGGGGAACTTCTGTGAGTATCTTCGATGTAAACGTGCGATATTTTAGCACTTCGCGCAAAGTAGATTAAAACAAGTAGATTTTAAATATGGGAAATAAAACATATTGATAAGATTGGATATCAATTATTTCCTGAAATTCTATTGCATTTATACACCAGTATCAAGTTAATGGTGCTTCTCGGTATTTCCTCTCTAAAGCTGAAAATTAATATGAACCCTTTGATATTGATGTAATTCAAAGATTTCGAGAAAATGAAATTAATATTATTGAGTTCCAACACGGCTTGATAATTTAAAGTGGTTTGAGGCAAAGGAAGATTTGAATAACGGATGAAACATTCATTTGAAAGTCGTTTTTATTCCACTTTTATCCAACTGACACTAAATAAAATTGTAGCTATACAGATAATAAATATATCAACAGGGAGATTCCAGCCAAAATTAATATAATTAATATAAATGTAATTAGCTAGCGATTTTCGTAATTTTTCTCAAATTGTGCTGTTATCGGTGGTTTGACAGCTGTAATAGAGTCGAACTGAATAATAGGATGAAATAATTGCCAATAAGCGCACAATGGCATTATATCTTCAATTTCCTTCTATTCTTGAGTCAAAGTTTCCCAAGAACCCGTTACGGCCGTATCGGAATTCAATCTCTCGATATAAAGTGAGCGTTTTCCATGGCAAGTTACAAAGTAGTAAATCTCGATAACAAAAAGCGTACGCGTGTACGCTATCGAAATCAATAGCGGGCTAAGCACGTGAGAGATCCCGTTGTATTCCAGGTGTATTTAGAGCTTTGTCCACGTGTGCCAGACTTTTCCCACGTGGCCACATTGTCACGATGCTCTTTCTATCCTCGACTTCCGTATCCTGCTCTATGAAATACGACCGCCGTCATACACGCTCGTATTTCACAGCTCCGGGACCAAACGCCGGCGTTAACGATCTCTCCAGATTGTCTGCGATTTTATCGCCGGTTTATCGATTACTTACGACCAGGACGTGAGTCAACTCATGGTCTATTTCAAAAACTCTTTAATCGAAAACGAGAGCTCTGTCTATCAAATCAGATGGCGTCATATACGAGACGATCGATTTAATCTTGGAAGCGGATTGGGGAAAATCCCCAGTTTTCCCGATGCATTTAAATTTACAGCATAAAATCTAATGAATCGAAAAAACCTGCTTGTTCATTCGGACGCATTAACCGTGAACGCGTTTTCCGCCCTTAGCAATTAATTTCAATAAATTCTCCTCAAGCGAAAAACATTCGGTATCTTAGGGTCTCCATTCATGTTGTGCTAATTAAAATACAATGATTAATTAATCAATTAATAAAACGTGATTTATTGCGTGACTCCCTGACAATCCCACATTTATCGCAGGCCAACTCAAATTGTCATTCGCCAAAATATTACCAATGCAAATTATCTTGAAGAGCGACCAAAAAGCAAGACCTTAAAGAACCGCCCACCGGCATGCAAGACCATTTTTCATATTTTGTGCATATGTAATTACGTGGATGCATACAAAATTAGAGGACAGTAATTTTCAAACCAAATACTAATTTATTTAATAATAAATTTTAATTAAGCAAATTATTACCTTATATTAGACAAAAATGAACGCAATTAAATCAATTCTTTTATAGCGTCCACTTCGTTTACAGCGTATTTTGCGTAAACAAAGCGCTTGTTAACAAACTAAACGCGTACAAATTTTGTATAGATGTATGGCGTTTTGTTTATATATTATGTTCCCTATCTTGACGCTATAGAAGGGTCGATTATACTTATATTCCATCTTGATCAAAAAACTGTATTTTCTTTTGTATTTAGCAATTGATTAGCTCTGGAAGCTTTCTCTCTGATAGTTCTTATGCAAAATCTAAATTACAATTTTAAATTATATATATATTTTTTAATAATTCATGTATGGAGCTATTTACGAAGTATTACAATATTTTTTTTGTATTTTTTTGGGAATCATCCGATCTGAATATACCCTAGCTTTCTGATATACACTCGTTTCTTCAGATATTTTTATAGATTCCATTCAAATAATTTAATTAAGTGCATTATAAGTCTTGTTCTGTATATTTTTACATATGTTTGATATATTAACATTTCCCTACCGGTGATGTATTTACTACACCTCGACTCTAATAATGTGAATATCGATATGAAATATAATAGATACGGAGTTCAGAATTTGTGTATTCCTCCGTAATATAATTATGAATCACATCAAAGTATTATAGTACATAAGTATTCATCTGCAGTGATGGAAATAAATAATTTGTCGCGAAATCGGGAATTTTGCGAGTTTTAGTCTGTGTCTCAGCAGAAAAAAATTTCATCAGTCACATTGATAGTACTATACGAAAATAACGAAATGTTTGATGCTTTAATGTTACTTCGGGCATATATTCAAAATAATATTTGATATTTTTAGTGTTTTATTTATCTATTTTTGAGTTGTATTTTTATCTTTTCTTAAATAAATAAAATTCTTTCGCCTTTAAATTATTTTTTATATGAAACAAATGGACTTATTAGTATTTTTTTATCAAATTTATCAATGTAGTTTCTTAAACTATTGAAAATCCCGGTTCCGGGATCTCAATTTTATACAAACAATATAAAATGACCCCATAGCTAATGGTTTTCAGTCGGATATAGATAAATTCCATAATCATTTTAAAACCAAAGCATTGTGGATCACTTTTCGAATATTTGAGAATATTTAGACGTGTATGGGTACCTTTACTACACAAATTTGCCATCAATGTACAAGTGTATGATGAGACGACACTCTCTCCATCTCTGTCTCTGATTTACAATCTCCACACTCAAGTGCGAGTATGGAATTTTTGTATCACTCAAGATCGAACGCAATCAACGGGTTAAAGTCAAAGCTTTTATTTACCCATCCTCAAAAATAAAAATCCACCAAAAATATCAGACAAATAGTTCTTATGATTGAATAGCCTTCATTGAAAGGGCAATGAAAGACTACTCATAACAACCTTTATTATTTTACTGAAAATAGCTTCTTAGATTGTATGTAATTTATCAAATAGGACGCGGACCTAAACGTTCAGCGCTAACATGAAACATGACCGTAAGGCCGTGAATTTCGCCAATATTGTTAAATATACAGAATTACTGAGACGTTTTTATTATATTACATGTAAGGCCATAAAGAGGCAATATCCATAGGCCACAAATTAATAACCATGTGATCAAATACAATTTTGCGAGCGGGGCACGCATCGCACTAAAACGTAAGAAACCAAACTGCAAGGTGATCCGAAAGGAGATGACCGCTAACAAGTGCCCTAAATTCGAAACACCCGCTGGAGATGTAGACATCGGCTGAAGGTTTATGTCCTCATGTGCGAAAGCTTACAAGCCGAAATAGGGGCAAGAAAAGTGGATGTATCGTCACTTTTTGTAACCCGCCCCGAAGATTTAGTGATACGCACAAACGAGCGGGAGGGGTTTATTACCTGCACCAAGGGCTGTTTTATGATGATAAGTGGCTTAGGGGGGGTTTGTGTTATTTTATACGTATTCAATATTACGATAGACACATCACGAGTAGACACTGAGTAAATAATTTCGGCGAGGGTGGCGTCGATTCGGGGCGAAACGCGATACTTATAAATAAAATACGCTCCTGCGAAGCGTATCAGTCAATATTTCATTAGTTAAATTACGCCCTTAACAATTTCTATATATATATATATAAAATATATTTTTTAATATAAAAATCGCCTTCAAAGATAAGGGCTGGAAATAATTAAATGCGTGCACTTAATCCAGTTGCAATTAATTAATGTCATCGCGTAAATAAGCTTTATGCACTTCAGTTCTACTGTAGATCATTTGCACAAATCCAACACGCTTGCTGTTTTACTCATGTTGAGACAATTAGCATGATATTTCTTCCATATAAGCCTTAATGTGACCATGATTTATCTCTAAATTAAATCTTATTTGCGTGTTATTGCTGCTTTTTTATTCCGTGCAAGCTCCTTTAAGAAGGCTATAAGCGCATCACGTTTATAACACACTAGCAAATAAGCTTTCGTTTTCATTTAACTATCATATTATTCGTCTTGGGAAGAGCTTTAAAGCTGTTGGGTTGGTATTCTGATGAAGTGCATCTTCAGTAGCTCGTCTATTTACTTCGTGCATTACATATAGTTGCATGTTAAGCTAGCTTTGGCGCTTCATTCCTAAGATTTACAGGGAGATGTTTTGAAAGCGAGTGAAATGAGATGGCAAAGACTCTTTTCATATCTTGTTTATGGTTTGTGTAAATATATAAATTTATAGCAGCTTATAAAATTAGTTTTATTATGGAATATATTAAGGGGGTATTTTAGTCTAAAGGTACAAATTTTGGGAATTTTTTCAAATTTATCTGATATTAATTTATATTTTAAAAATATTTAAAAAGTTAAAAATTAAAAAAGTCATAGGCTGGCAAAGTGTAAGGGGTAAAAAACGGGCGTGTCCTGGTTGACACGGCTTCAACCCTCCAAGTTATTTAAAATGAAAAATTGAAAAAGATTCTTAATTAGTAAAAACATTTTTTAAAATAGTTAAAAATATTTTTTAAACATAATTCTAGTAAAGACAATAGAAAATTAGCTTTTAAAAAAGTAGGTACTAAATTAAAAATAAAATTTATAACTAGAACTTGAGATATAATGTCAACCGTATTGAAAAAAGATTTTTTCAAATCGATTTCTAAAATTGGAGGCGCGGTAGGGCAAATCGAATTGAACGTCACGGAAAGTGAAACTCCATTCGGTCGGAGAGAGGAATAATCGTTTTTACTCTCTTCGTCTCCGTCGCATATAGAATAGATATATTGTATTACATGCATGCGCCTCTACTTTTTTTATGTGTCTATACATAGCATATATTAGGGGGACCGAAAAGTTTTCGCGTATTCAGTAAAAAAAAAATCAAATCTATTAATAACATAGGGCATGGCAAAGCAGGCGCCTGGGCTTGGGGCGCAAAACCCAAAATACCGACCCGGTCGAGAGTTGTGCATGGTTTTTATTTTACTCAACCGTTCTACTTTACATGAATCAACACTGATTGACTCTGTCCGTTTTTATAATATATTTTTATAATAATTTTATAAGTTGTCTAATCTTCTTTTCTTCATTATCACTATGTTCGTTTACGGCATCCGATCACGAGCCGCTCATTTGTTATATCAGGGGTCCGAAAAGCGGACCGATTGAGCATACAAACTTTATGGCCACTCCGTCCTCTTTTAAGGCCTTTTGCGGCATTTTCTATGGTCTGTACGATCACGGAAGCAACATAGCTTCTAGACAACAGTAGCCGCCATCTATACGTCTTTGTATATAAGTTTAAAACATATATTATAATAGTATTAGTTAACTTTAAAAATAAATTGGATTTCGGGGGGAGTTAGAATGAACTACCCCACCATTTGCACAAAATTACCTTTTTATAGAAGTTTTAGAATTGGGATTTTTTTTCGTCGTATATTATCGTAAATAAGTAATTTCTTATCACCAGTTACAATGCTACTGAAAAAAAAGTGCTGTCAAGAAGTGCTCGTTTTTGTTGTATTCAGTCAAGAAGTTCGGTACCCATCCTATTCGTTTTTCCGATATATTTTTTAATGTACTTGCAGTGTCCATGGGAATCACAGTCTGCGGATTGTAACCATTTTACCATAAATATCTATAAGTATTTTATTGGCCTTTGTGGTAGTGTGTCTGTCTGAACATATCACAACAATATTTTTTGCACGAAAAAAAAAACAATTTAATAATACTATTTTTTAAAAAATAAGCTTATACAGATGTTTCCGTCATTGTATCCGGATGCAAATAGAACTCAAATATAAGGTCTCAAAATATATGTATACTTATGGTACCGATAGCTTACTTAGTTTATTATATAATCTGACTTAACCGCCGTATTACGCGCGCATCCTTTCTCTCCCCGTCCCCGTACCCCTAACATAATTTCACCAGACTAATATGCGCCAATATGGTGCATTCATACAATATTTTTACTATGCTTATGTTATTTCCGCAAGTGTAAGGAGTAAGTTGACAAAGTTTTATCGCAATCTGATGAACGGTATGGTAGCGCATTACATACGAACAAAGATACACTATTTTTTTATATATTAGATTGCATAAACATAGCGTCATCTTTTAACCAAACATTTCTGTTCAAAAATAAAAGAAAGCAATCCATTGAATGCTATTTTTCCTAGGAGCTAAGAAGTTTCATTTTCAGAGTCTAACGCATTTTTAATGGATTAGCCCACATAAAATAATTTCCCATTATATCTCCATTAAAATCTTTTTGCATCCATTTCCATTAAAATTTAAGCGAGCAAGACAGCGGTGTTAAAGACAATAAATGAAAGCAGGCTACGATGGAATTTTTTTTTTATATGTTACCAATTTAAGCATCCGATATGAATAATGAGAGCATGGCCTAATTTTTGCTGATGATATTTTCTACATCACAAAAAAAAATCGGCAACCATTAATCTCTATTATCCCTTCAGGGCGGTCAGACGTGTACGCGAATATCAACCCTAGTCTGCCGGCGAGGAGCTGCTAAAAATTATATTCGACGTCTTCTTCGTTCATTTTTCATAGGTCAAGGTTGCATTTCAAATTTTGGGTGTTTGACATGATTAAATACAGAATTTTAACAGATTAATTTAAACGTGAGAATAAAAAGTGGTTCATCTCAAATCACGACCTAAAAAGATCATCACTTTCGTATAGTCACTCACAGTTTCAAATTACTGATTAAACTTTCTAAATTACTTATGAATGAATTTTTATTGATTTCGGGTATTTATTACTATAAATTTTTCAAATTTAAGGATCATTCGTAGATTATGTATTATTATCAAGCTTATTCAATATTTCTAAAAAAAAAACCTATGACTAATTCTGATGATTTTTTTTTTTATTGTCTGAAGAATATAAAATATTTTTAATATGCTTTTTTGTTCAATCGCTACAATTGTTCATACAAACAATAAATCTTAAACAATGGACTTTGAAATTTGAAGAACACATACAAAAAACGAGCTATTGAATATTGATGCAAACATGTCGAAAGACGCAATAAATCGATATTTCAATTTATTTTCACAATCATTAATGCAAATAGTTGTAAATTGAGCATTGGCAGTGTTATTAAAACAGATTAAATTATAGATCATTAATTAAATTATAGATTTAAACAATAAAATACACGTGACATTCTTTGTGTAATATATATTAAAATAGGCGCGTCTAGTAGTTGTTTTGCGCTATGTATAAACACAGTAGATGCAGCGTGGCGCATGCGCATATCGTGTTTATGCATTACCACTTGGATGCTCATTCATTTTTATTATTTTTCTTATACTCTCTTCACAAAATTGTGATTTATTATAATTGTATATCTTTCATATGGATATGGTCGTGATTCAATATTGTTTTATATTATCCACCTGTTATTTTTATGGCGGACGATACTTCAGCAAATCAAAAACATGCCATAACTCCATGCTATTGGACCCAAAGCCAAGACTTAATTAAATGCGTCTTCGGAAGACGATCGCAGCCGAGTTCCCATAAGCGTAGGGTTCGTGTCCAGCTGACACGGAGCTTTATCTTCTTCAATGCGAAGTTTATGGTTATTTGTTCTGTTACATGTCCCCTCAATAAATGTCCGTGGCCATAGGAAGGCCGCTACGGTATCTAGCCGCTCTGGTGCGGCGTGGGCAGAGTGGGATCGAATCCCACACCTCCTCGCGTGTGCCGGGCCAAACCCTAAAATCTGGGGACAAACCTTAATTACACGTTTTGAGGTCCTTTTGTGTGTAGGGCCAATAACTTTTTGGGTGGCCATTGGCGGCCCGACGTAAAATACATATCGGCAAGGGTTTCCACGGCCATAATTCACAGGCGACGACTTTCGTTTATGCCGGTATTAATTTCGTATTTAACTATTCACGCAACATAACGTGCTCCCTGGTCACATCTATTCTGCACCATCTGCACGCGCCTATCTCCACGGTGCCTTCGAAAAACCTGAAAACGACTATAACACTTATATGTCTTAATTTCGGATCCATAAAATTGGATTTAGAGTCGGATTGCAGTCACGCCACATGCTAATGGTGCAAAGCAAACATTATAAATTGCTTCATTCCACTGTTCGAATTAGAATTGTAAATATGAATCAAAGCATTTGAACAGCAATTAACAATCATTATTTTTGTCATCAATTAGTCAATTTAATACCTTATCAGGCTACTCCAATAATACAAAAAGATAGATATTAACTAAAATAGATCCAGGTTTATCATGATTTTTGTGATCTGAAAAGCATATATTAAGATAATTAACAATAAACCTACCGATTATTGTATACTTATTCCTACCATACCTAGTCAAATTGAACAGTCTTGTCAATATTGTGTTTAAATTTCATAAATACAGTCAACCCTTCTATAGCGTCTGATAGGAACCACGTCATAGAAACAAAACGCTATAGAAAGTTAGGCATGCATACAAAATGTATGTGTTTAGTTTATTAATGAGTGCAAATGACTAAGAAGCATGAGGGAGCAATGATCTTGCATATTTCACCCATTATATAAAAGACGCCGCAAACGAAGTGGACGCTATAGGAGGATTTACTGTATTTTATTTTTTCCACGATTTTTGATACGATGAGCCATGTTCTATAGATAACTGGATTAAAATTCTTGCATTAAAACATTTTTTTCCATTTTTTATACAAAATCAAAATATTTTTCCTAGCTAAATCCATAATATTGATAAGAACTTGGATCGGACATCTACAAGATTTTGATTTGATACTGTAATTTTTATCATTTGTTTCATCATGTGTACATGTTATGTTAGCATTAGCACTTTTTTGGTGTATACACATTAAAAAAATATGGTTTGTTTTTTACTGTTTGATTGGAAAACATGTCATATTATCTTTTCTTTTTTTGGAAAATTTATGCAGTTCTCATCAATTTCCACGTTAAATTGTACCAATATTAATCCTTCTTGCAAATAACAGTATTCCAACTAAAACTAGAGAAAATCCATTTTCTAAATCCATGGCCTAAAATTGTCTATACACCAACGATATCTTGAAATTATAATTATTGATTTTTTTTATTATAAAAATATAAAATTTTGTTTGAGATGTAATTAGCTTCATATTCAACGAGAGTTCATGTTTTTGTCCAAGTCACGAATTTTAAGACAACTAGCGAATCCAATCCCGAGCCAAAATTTCGATCCCGGGATTTCGGGATTTCATTAGACAATCCCGGGACCAGTCCCGGAATCCCGGGATTAGGATTTTCAATATTTTAAGAAACTACTTTGATGTTTTTGATCAAAAATTACTAATAAGTCCATTTGTTCAATATAAAAAATCACTTTTTTTTTAAATAAAACACCAAAAAATCAAAATTTATTCAGGCAACTTGCTGCTGAAAATACACGCGTCATCAGATATTTAAATGCTACTTCGAGCTGATGACCGCGTGAACCCTTATTTTCGTATAACATCACCAATGTGACTAAAACTCGTAATATTTCCGATTTCCCGACAAATTATTTTTTCCGTCGCTGCAGATGAATACTTATATACTATAATACTTTAATGTGATTCGTAATTATATTACGGAGGAATACAAAAATTCTGAGCCCCGTATCTATTATATTTCATATCGATATTCCCATTATCCGTCGAGGTGTAGTAAATACATCACCGGTAGGGAAAGGTTACTATAACAATTTGAAAAACATACATGTACGCTATATATGTATACATAGATTAGACAGTCACTGCCCCTAGGCGTCTAAGTTCGCCAATTAGTAATTACGCCACTGTTTCCAAGCGTCCAAATTTCATCGGGAATGTCTCGATTTAGTAGCCTTCATCGTGTTGGTGAGGTGTACGATTTCCGTTAGATAAAAATTTCAATCCCGAAATTTTCGGGATTACGTTTTCTAATCCCGGGATTCTTAAGTACCTAAAATTGTCCGGGATCCTGGGATCCCGGGATTGGATTCCCTACCCACAATCCCATATATTACCTCAGTCGTATCAATACGATCTTCTCTGGATAACCTAATCCACTTCGTGACATATTATCGACTCATCACATCACTGCCATAAACTTTCAAAAGCTTCCGATGGATATTCGCGGCGGTGATGTTCTGCAAAGTAAAAAAGTGGATGACCGAGCGCTCGACGACCTCTCTATTGGAAGAATTTACTGTGACTGAAAAAAATGGCTGACAAACACGCGGTACCAAATAAACTGCGTTATGATCCTCTTACGTTCCAGTTGCACCAATTTTGAAACAAAAGCTCTTGTAACTTTATTTTTTAGGTGACCCACGAAATATTGTTCTTGAAAATTTAATTAAAAAAAATGCAATGCAATAGTTGTGATTCTGTTAGTCGTAATCAAAATTTGGATTTCATCTCAAGTATCCATTTGTTAATTTCAAGGAGATAATTTTATCTTAACGTTAACTCATCCTAAAATGTTATCTAAAAAAATGGTTTACTATCATTTTTTTTTAATCTTATAAACTATATAAAAATCTCAAATTAAAGTCAATAATACTATTTTTCAATCCTGTGCATTGAAGAATCAGACTATAATACATTTAATAATTATGTAAAAGATATTATAATATTTAGTTCATATGAAGATGTTAGTTGATGCGGGCGACGGCAGATATAAGAGCAAGTATCCCTCATGCTCCAAGAATCTTATTATATTTTTAAGGCTGGTCGATACAAATAATGGGT
>WACJ01000484.1:0-59228 GCA_008973525.1 Stenopsyche tienmushanensis
TTATTAACGCTTACAGCTTGTATGGCCAGACATTGAGCATCCTCCGTCCAGTGCTATGTTGAGCTATGCATTGCCGTTGCTTCATGGTAGATTGTTTGCGCTTTCGGATTTTTTTGCTTGATTATTGATGCCTTAACTTTCAATAAAATTGGTAATATACGATACGATATGATACAGGGTGAGCATTCGATCTCGTAAGCTCCCTGTCTGCGTCTGTCATCGCGTCAAGGAAGCGGCTTTATTTAATTGGCAGGAGAGGTAGTCTGCGTCGGTCGTCGGCCGCCACCTCTCACTTTCTTCCTCTCAGAGGAAGATGTCACTGGGCCATCCCGGATCACTGGACGTCTCAGTTCCTCACGGGACACGGACTAATTGGGGACTCGTTGCTTAGGTTTGGGCTTTCAAAAACTTCCAGAGTGTCTATGCGGAGATCTGTTCATGGACGCAGACCATGTTTTGTGGACATTTTCGGGCATGGCGTCCGATTGCGAGGCATTCCTTCGTTGTGTCAGTGGTCCGAAATTCAGTCCAGTTGGACATGCAAACCTTGTGGTCACTGCCTCTAATTTTTGGGCATTTAGAGCTTTTTGTAAAAGTTTTGGGGGAATTATGCTTCAATTGGATTTCAAGATCAAGAAGAACACAAATGACTTAAAATTGTACTTATTTGTTTATTGCCATAATAGCACAATATGGATCTTTTGCGTTTTGTCTTGTCTTTGATATTTACTATTTTCTGACCTCCGTGGTATTTATTTAAAGCGTTTGTGGACCACAATAAAAATGTATGTTTTCTGGACGTGTAAATGCTTAATGTTTACAATAGATATTTGTTCAAATATGTAGAAACAATTGATCAATATTTATCTGGCATAGATTCTTTGTAACAGATTTTTTGACTACGATCTATGCTAAAAATATATTTCAAAATGCTAAAAATAACAAATTTGATTAAATATTCTGATGAGCAATCTGAGTAATATTATGTTGGATCAAGTGTTGATATGGTGGTTTTGATCCAAAAATTCACTGCACTAATAATTTTGATCGATCAACTCGATCCAAGCTTGGTTTGATTTTGTTAGTTGTGCTGCATATGAATATCTGGATTAACAACAATAAATAAAATTTTAGTTAATAGGTTAGTAAAAATGATAAAATCCTCTTTAATATAATACTAAATTTCTTCTTATTGCTTAAGTACACTCAAACCTCTTTTTGTGCGACTTTTTTTGTGTGATTTCGAAGTTATGCGGTTTTTTAAGGCATTTTTTAAATTCTTTTTATATTTCATTAAGAGCACGTATCGAGATATTTTGGATATAATAGGAAATAAATTATCAACACTAACCGAAATTCGGAAAAAAATTATAATTTAGGACTGTATAAATCATATTACATCTGTTATCGCTGAATTACGACGACATCCTTTATTCTGGTTTAGATTTTTGAAAAAATTGATTTCGATTTTTGCATTTTTCCAATGTTTTGACGGGTAACCTATTTCTTCCCAAGAAGAGAGCGATTTTGAGTCATTTGTTATTTTTCAATTGCCTTGTATTAACTTTTTTTATGCGATTTTTGATATATTTTGTACAGAAGTTTCAAAGTTATGCAGTTTATAAAATCCATGGAATGCCTCTTCATTTTCTCTAAGTCATAGCTTTTTTTATGCGATTTCTTTTTATGCTATTTTCCGCAGAACACATCTACAGCACAAAATAAAGTTTAAGTGTATAATAATATTACTCATAGGTAGGAAAAAAACCGAGTTTTTGTTCCGAGAAAAATAACGGTTTTATGGGTTATCGTTTTTTTTTCGGGTTGAAGTCCTAGTGTACCAAACCGAAAAAAACAATATTTTCAAATAAATTCAACCCCGATATCGATTCTGGCAAAATAACGGTTTTATCAGTTATCGGTTTTTGGTTCAGTTCCGGTGCGAAGAAAAGAACTTTAAGAAAAAGCATATTATTATTTTTGGTTAATCGTATGCTTTTAATGTAAAGGATTTGATTAAATCCAAAAAGTTCAAAAAATACTTGACAGGATCAAGTTTATCATTTTTTCAATATCAGTAATATTAAGGCGTACCACATGAACGTTCGGAATTCGTTGGTGAGAATTAAAACACTATAACTTCTACAAAATATATTTTATTTGATCTTAATAACCTCCGTTAGTTTCAATAGTATTTTGCTAACGGAAAACTTAATTACTTATTCCATTATTATGAAAGTCTGCACATTTAGAACTAATACATTTTTCGAAACCTTGAATTATTTCGTCCTGGTTTCGAAACTTTTAATTTATTAAAAAGTACTTTAGAAAGGAGTACTTATAATCCGAAAACATATGAAAACGGTGAGAAATATATAGACAACTTAAGGTTTCATATTATGGAATTAACGCCATAAACACAATGACCATAGCAGTTATAATAAAAATTTAAAAAAACCTGTTACCGTCATCAAACATATTCCATAATATTTTTGAAGCGTTTTAAGTATTCCTTGCTAGATATAGTTTTTTTATGTCCTTGTAAAACAAATTTGTTTTAATGGCCAACATGGGCCCAGAAATGGGTGTATGCCTATTTATTTCCTGAAGAAATCATATATACGAAGATTCCTATACCTCTCTGAATGTCTTACGCCGTACTCACTTGCCAACTTACAAACAGATTCATAACGAAGCTTTACCGTATATACTTGTATTGGGATGTCGGATTACAGGGGGCACCGGATTAGATTGGGGCCAGATTATCACGGGTCTGCTGTATTAGAATGGTTTACTTCATTTTGATTCATTGAAAGCTTTGGCGATGTTCTGGAGAATCACAGCACTCAGTTATTGTTCTTCAATTTCTTCCTATTGCCGTATAGTCATTTTTTCACCACAATCATTACGAATTAACAACGAAGAACATACCTCCAAATGCCTCAGAGCTTGGCCTTTTGATAATTCGTACGACGCCCACTTATCCGGCATTATAACCTTTCCTATTAAAGCGAAATGACGAGATATAGACGTGATATTAATAACCTTTCTCAATCAAGGTCGACCTTTGACTAGCTGAAATTCCGAATTTTCATGTGGTACTATGTCATATTATTGAAGAGGTCTTTGTTTTCTAGCATTTGGCTTCATTGGTTACGCACACATTTCAGCCTTAAACATGTTTCCCAATTCCAGAATTATATTCAAAGGTGATTCATACAGTGCTCGTAAAGTATTTCAATTATGCTATTATACAATCGCATTCTGCTATTGCAGGGTTCTATTGGCGTGATTATTGGCTGTTGCTTATAAAACGTAAGACAAGTTACTGTAACGCAAAGATCAACCATCCGTATCTTTGTGCCACATAGTCAGCCTTTGGCGAGCATGTCTTGTGCAAACATGAAACAGACTGTGTCTTGGTCTTTCGACTTGCTTTATCAACATGATCTACGACGTTGGACTATCCGTGTGGATCTAAAAAATCAAAAATTATACGAATTCAACAAGGAAATAATGGAACCAGACCCATTTATTACACCACCCCTCCACCAGTGAAAATAAGATATTGAATGTTTTGAATGCTTTTTATAATAGCAGAACCTTATACTTAGATGATCATTGTTTTTGCTCATTTTCAATAATGCTATATATTATATTTTTTTTTACAAATGCTCATTGCTAAATCCTTAAGATTTGTAAATAAATATAACAAGAAAAGCATTGATATTAAATTAATAATATATTATATACATAGATGTCGTTTTTTAATCGGTTAAAATATGAAAATAAAAATCAATTTTGGTTTGAATATTAGATAAATATTTTTTTTTAAATTAATATTTTAGTTTTTTCTATAGCATAATATTATATATTTAATTTGCATTATTATGCGTTTATATTTTTTAAATTTATTTTATCCATATATTATAATTTAAAATATTATTTTTATACAAAAAAAAGTTTTTGCAATAGTTGATAGGTGTCGTTTAATATTTTTATTTTATAATTTTGCAATTATGATTGTTGCAAAATTATTTTAAAATAATCTAACGAATTGATTACGTTTAAAAATGATTATAAAATATATTATTTAACAACCAGGATCGGATTTAAACAGTCATTTTCTCTTAACAGATTATAATTTGGTGACGTTTTCATGAAATAAATGGTATTTTGAAGCATTTTATTGTTTTGCAGTCTTCTACAAATTAACCTTTTTGCTTTTTAGGGCCTTGAGCAAAAATTTATATTTTAAAGACATTTTAAAATATTTTTGATTTTTCGAATCTTACACTTTTACAATTTTTTTTAGATGTTTAATATCATAACAATAAGTACGTCCTGTTGATGTAATATGTATATAGTCCTAAAGAGAGACTAAAAATATACAAATTTACATATATTGCTTGGATTCTGTATGTAATAACTATTTTGCAGTTAGATTAAATGAGCCAACAATGATCTTGGCATATTCAAAATGCATAGCAATGAGATTTACCAATGTTTGTTTTTGCGTTATTAAAACAAGTATTAAATCAAAGCAAAAAACGTTATTTATCGTTGCATTATCAACATAAAAACACTGATGTGTTAATTAATAAAACAAACAGTAAAACGAGACAAGAATCACACAGCATATCCGTCTTTGTTTGGCCACAAAAACAGTTATGAATGGATTATTACTTTTTTTTTCGAAAATACTAATAAATATTGCAAAAAAATTTGTTTTCATAGATTTATTACAAAATTTATATAAAAAGTCCCTAAGCAATAAATTATATCTAATACATAAATAGTTGTATGCGATTGATTAATGATTTTATAATGTAGTGAATAAATACGTCCATTTAATGCATGAATAATTAAATCATTTTTAATTTGGCTAAAAACGATTATTATCCATGTTAAAAGTATGATTATGAGTATTGGTGATTTATGTTAGATTTAAAATTAAATTCTAAACGTTAGAGAGCGTTCATTTATAACTAAATTGATCTCGATGCTTAATGCATCTCGTTGTCGTCCAATTCGATGTGTCTAAAAGCGCCTTCGAGTTCTAAGAAGGTGAATATTTCTGTATGATTTGGTGATTGTAGCTTTTCGTTCTTTTCGTATTTGTGTAGATCTTTCTTGTTCATCTTCCTGGGGGTGAACGATCTGTGAAGCTTTTCTTGAGATTCAAACCATCCTTCGTACGAAATTAACTTCTTAGTCCAAATATCTGAAGAATGACAATGTTACAATTAGAAAATTGATTGGGGGGAGATTTTTAAATGATTATGTCAATGTGAGTAAGCTGTTCACCGTTGAGATCTTGGAATATTTGGGTCGCTCTATCTGTCGTCGTATCTAAGCCTTCAATCGGTTGTTTATCTTCGGTATGTGTTCCAATTTTTTTGTATGCTTTTTTGCCAGTTTTTGACACTTTTAACGTGAATAAAATCGTTCTTTTATGCCAACTTTTTGCGTTGATGAAATGTAAGGCTTCTAATTTTCTTGGATAGGTTTCCTATAACAATCAAATGAGCAATAAATCAATTTTGCAAGACATTTTTATTATATAATTACGAATTTATCCAAACAATTTCGATTGAATACCTTAAGACATTTAATAAATTTCGATACTAATCCACCTCCACAAAGTCTCATCGCATGTGAATATGTAAAGCCTGCCAAATCGACAAGGAAGATATCACCCTTACAATCGGGTTCTTCTTTAAATCTGCGAATTGAATGACAATTTAATCATAAAATTTGAATTTTATAATGTATACGTATCAATGTGTATTTAAATTATATGTTTTTGAACAGACCTTATATCTGAAACCATGAAGAACCTCTTCAAAAGCGCCTTTGGGTCGAAATTTTCAGGAGACACCCCCGGCACCAATTTCATATAATTAATCCTATGCCCATCTGGTGTTAATCGTGGGATCGTAAACATATATCTGAAATCAACAAAATTATTCAAACTGTTATCCATTGTCTCGTTGCAAAATCACAAGAATCGGACACCGTTAACGGTTTAACAATAAGACAATTGCTCGTTTTTCGCTTGAGATTTCACAAGGTCTGAGGTCAAATGCATCATTAAATATAACGTTGTCTGCAATCGCTGTCATTTCTTCAGCTTTAATTGGCTTTAATGAAGATCTGAAGTCTTTGACTGGAGATCAATGACCGATTTCGTCTATGGACGTTCAAATTCAAGATATCGATCTATTGAATCCAATGTGTTTGGATGATTTATATTAGCGCTATACACATATTTATTAAATGCCGATTGTAACGATGACTGGTCGTATTACAGCAAGTTCTAGAAAATCCAAAAACGATCACTGATTGATAAACGGTGCGGTTTACGGCAATCCGAATGAGATTAAGATTATTTGATTTTGTATAAAACGATTTTTGCTTATATCGTATGGAATTATTGTCGACCACTTTGTTGTGGATTCATAGTGTTAGGGGGTCGCTAACCACATCCAAGCGCTAAATCACGCGACTACCTACAGATATGATCGTTCAAATACTTTTTAAATATATTATAAATGTACGTATTCGATCATTAATGTTTGATCGAATTTTGACATATTTGAAGTTAATCGAAATATGGATCGCCCGTATGATATTATGATATGATCAAGTCGGTATTTTTACGTTTTTATGTATGAAAGTTGATGGATATTGACGTCATTTGGACAAATTTATTATTATACATACACGGATTGACAGCTGGTCAATATTTCTTCGCTTTCCGTATTTCTATCGTGGAAAAACTCCTGGCTTCCTTCATTAGATCTAAGCTTATAGTATTTGATAAAAAATCTTTGAGCCCTATGGGTGCTCATTTTGTAGTGTTGTAATATTCTTAAAGCAAAAGTCACATCACATTCTTCTCCCACAGACGTTGTTGTGGCTCCCAGTTCATTCCTCAACCACTTCATCAGAAGAATAACTTTGTGTCTGCTTTTGGTGGACATTTCAGCTAGAAGTTGGGAATTTTCCACCAATTTCGAAACATCCCCGTTAGATGGCAACTGCGGCATGTTGCTTCTTATAAATACAATTGTAGATCGAACGTTATTTATTTGGTACACTTAAAATGTGGTTCAATTGTAAGATCACTTTCACTTCGTAACTTGATTTTATGTAATATTTTACTTGTCGATTGTATATTTTTAAGTCATAAATTTCGACAACATATCTATAACAGCACCGGTCACTTTGCAGTCAATCAACTTTTTGACAATATTTACAGTTTGTATATATATATAGTCGACGATAAGAGCTCGTATCAAATAAATAACAGTAGATTATTTATGATAAGTATCATATGAAAATCAGACAATGCTATCATATGTTTTCCATAAACATTCGGGAAAAACACTTTCGCTTGGCAATTTCGATGAATCACTATTGCTATCCTACGTTAGTTTGCCTTTCACTGGTTTTCTCAAAAATATTTTCTTTAAGATAACGTGTAAACAACTACGAAATGATTGCAACAAAGAATCGTCGGAGGTGTGATCAAACGCAGCTGACTCATGTCAGGTCTCGTTTGTGACTGGCCATTGTAACGAAAACAAGGAAAGTCAGCCAACGGTTACGGGCTCAGATACGATCAGGTATGGCAAAACTTGATTTCCGAGCGGATCTTAGATCAGCGATCTTGCTCGCTAATGACGGCATTTGGATACATCTAAAATGAGGGAAAACCTAATTTAATATAGAACCCAATTACCAAAATCCCACATCGACGTCACATAATCATATAAAACCCAAACAAACATGCATATTTATTTCATTTCGAAAAAGTGCAAAAAAACCAATCAAATTATGCAACCAAATTATGCTGGCCAATTTTGTGACAATAAACAACTCAAGTGTAGTTTGTCATTGTTGCGTGTTGATATTTATTCATATTAATATGAATTGAATTTCAAATGAGATTTTAGAATTAATCAACGAAATTATTTAAGATCTGCTGAATTAATCATCATTTAATTTTGAACAGATTATTTGGGTCATAATGCGTAATTTTGTATTTAAAAAATGTCGTTAAAATACGTTTGTAATTCGAATTTATCATAATATAACGGTTATAGCGAGCAACCATGTCAGTGTTGTTTCTCTTCGGCGTCCTTGTTAGATATAAAGTCACTGTTTGGTATTTGTTTGGCACCCATCAATATTGAACGTTCTCAGTGAATTTGTAAACATGGAAAAAATTGGTTATCCTTAAATAATACTTTTATTTGAAAAGTGATGAACCACCTATATTAATAAGCCTCTCAGGGAGTTTCTGTAATCTTACAGATCATAGAAGGCCCTGAGTATGCATTTAATCCCATAAATGTCGCCAAAAGAGGGCGGAGCGGCCACAAGGTATGTGTGTTCAACCGGTCCGCTTTTCCGAGCGCTGATATGACGAATAAACGTCTCGCAGTCGGACGCCATATCTGAACGTATCTACAGAGCGACTACGAATTCTCATCAAAAAACGAAGTTGTCCGAAGAAGACTGACCGAATGGTTTGTTTAAATTTTACAAACGGTTGAAAATATTTTTGTCTTTATTTAACGAAGAAAAGAGGGATTATAACAACTTAGTTTATATTATAAAAATACACAGAGTTAATCAGTGCTGATTCATGTAAAGTAGAATGGTCAAATAAAATTTTAAAAAAATCTGTGTAACTCTTGACCGAGTCGGTATTCTGCGTTTTGCGCCCCAAGATCAATTGCGCCCGTGGCGGGCACCTGCTTTGTCACCTTCTTGTTACGACCCCGTTCAGTGGTATCACTGCTTTATGGCGTACCCATTAAAGACATGATCATGATTTTTCACTTAGATCTCATCGACTCGATGCCAATGGTTTGGTTTTGGAATGATTCATATCTGTAAATCACCGTATTTGTTTGAAGTACTAATACTTTTTGCAGTTTAACGTAATACAAATTATCGTATTGAATTCTGATGGAAATTAAATTCCCTGATCTTCTCTATATAATACACATTTGTACCCATGCCTTCAGTATTTATCCTCAAAATATGCAAATCGTAATGATCTTAAGCTTCCATTTTGCTACGGTATCATATTGCTCGTTATAACCGAGATCTAATGTATATAATCGCAGTTCGCAACTAAAAATTTTTATATTTGATCAACAGTTATTAAAATCATAGTATTGGATTACAATTTATGATACATTTTAAAGTTATTATGATGATAAATTTCTTATTATAATCTGGTACACTAGCGATAGATTCAAAATATACAGCAAATTATTCGTGGATGAAATGAGTGTCAATTTCACAATGGTTATCTACATAATGATTTGATGTTTGATCATATATTTATTAATGTACTTCTTTAACTTTTTACATAAAATGATATTTGTATCGACACAGATTTACTACATTTTTATTTGAAGGAGGAAAAGGTGATTTCATACCGACATAAAAATGCAATAGAAGTCGAGGTCTTTTCATTCAAATTATCGAAATTATCGATGAAATCGCTTAGAAGCGCCTTCTTAAATGTTCACATGATGAGATGAATCGAGAATTTGTAAATAAAAATTTATAAAGATCAAGGATGCTGATACTTGAGATAAATTTGGATCCTATTTCGTCTTGTGCGTCTCTTCGTCTTATTCTTGCGAATGTACTCACTTTAAATTAGATCGTTCTAAGTAAACTGTTTTTCGAACTTAGCAGGATATGTTAATTAGAGCTGTGCAAACCAGAACTGTTGAACCATCAACAGAAGTTGCAAGTTTGTGAGTAAAATATCAAACGAGGAAAACTTAGAGCGTGTTCAAATAAGATAAAACTTAATGCTAACACTCGAGTGTACCAACACACTCTGTAACTTTGTGCCAGGATGACCTTTTTTTGCAAATATGAAGAAAATTTGTAATTATTTATTACGACAATTTTCAAATTGATTATGAGCAAAGTCTGTATTACTTCATCGTGTTTTATTGCAATGTCAACCGTTGTAATTACAGACGATTTTAGGTCAAAATTTGCTCTCGATGTTCATCTTTACGATCTTGAAGCACGATGTTAAGTCAGCTTGACGTTATTGTAATAGCACGGGAAGCAACAAGATTATTTGTGTAATTATTCCTACAAAGCTGATTCTTTTTTATTATGTTGTTTTGATATACGAAACGGCAGTCTACCACAATGATGTTGTTGCCAACATTTATAACGATTTTTGAGACCAGTAAATAAATATTATATAAATAACTTATAATAAATATTATATATACCAAATATTGCAAATACTTCAATCAAGTTCCCGCGCTATAACTTTCGCCACGTCTACCGAATCCCTAACCGCTTTGTATCGAAAGTAGAAAACGTTTATTTATCAATAATTAACATAAGTGACTTGTTGTAAAAAAATAGCTTTGTAGAATAGGGTGCAAAATTTTTGTCATATATGTATATCCATGAAATACGATGTCAAGTTCAAATTTTGCAGCATCTCATTAAAAAGATCTTTCTCTCCGATCAACGTTATGCAAAAACCCACGTAACATACAATTTAAGAAAGTTGTACCGGTCGTTTTAAATTTGATCTTTGATCCAAATGCTTGCAATTTTGTATTATTCAAATTAAATAATTATGTTATAGTCACATAGCTCGACTTGATTTTTTTGTATACAAAACCATATATTATTGTGTATGAATACATTTGTTTATGATATGGTACCGAAACCGGACGTATGTAAATTGACCGTTGATTAAACTAGCTTCATGAACAAATATTTGATCAATTTTAATATTATAAACAAGGCCGACTTGTTATTAAAATGAGTATATTTTTGCAAAATATATTTTTCCTGTTTAAACTATTATTTTTATATAAACCCACGCTCTTGTTTTAAATGTCAATCATTTAGTCATAACAAATGATGTTTATGAGATGAGCAGGAATATATTAACACATTCCCATCGGGTTACACATATGCGCGTCTTTTGGGTACTACCGATGGACGCGGGAGACGCATCTATGCGTCTTTTGCCATGTGAATCATTGACTTTAAAAAAAGGATCCAACGCAATAATCGCAAAAAAAGGACTCGAAATCCCTATCGAGAAGGCTGGTTTTACATTGGTTCATTTGGTGTCCACTTGGGTGACCCAATTAACCATATTAAAAAAAAGTCGGAGGTCATGCTATCTTCCATCTTGAAATAAATATGTCGAACAGAGTGCATGAATATGATCTGTTTCCTTGGATGAATCTTGAAATCATCCTAATCCTACAGTGGACTACATGTGACTGTCGTCTGTCTGTCGACGACAGATAGCAAATGACGAGGTCAAATGATCTTCTCCAAATGACCTCTGATGGTCAAAGGGTCTTTCATAATACGACCCTATTGCTGGCGCTGCTGCGTGGTCTGTTCCCGGTTTCCCCGGACTAGCCACACATATAGTGTCTTCCACTGATCTTTAATCCTATGGGAAACGCTACGCGCAGAGCATTTAAGTGCCCGCCCTTTTTGCTCCGCGCCCTCCAGAGAAGGCGAGGTTTTCGCAGAAAAAACAGCTTCAGACTAAGTGCACCCAAATGTGCATTAGAGGAGGAAGGACAGAGGCTATGCTAAGTTCAAAAGAACTACTAACGTGAGTTCACTGCTACCACGAGTCCAACCTCGGTTTAAAGGGAGCTACATTAGATGACGGACTGCAGGGGCTATTCTTTCGCCATGGTTCTCATATTGGTTCGATCATTTGTAGTATCTAGTCACGAAGAAAGTCGCCATTTAAGCACCCTAAAATTATTTTAGGATAGTGGTAATTCCTTTGGCATAGACCCCTTTACGGGTACGCAGCACAGGATAAGTGCGTACCCAACTCATGTTAGCTGGGTTACCCCAGCAGCTTTTGATGAGCAAACCGACGACGCTGCTTTCACGCACCTCTACTCCACATCATTAACCCAGGGGTTCAACTGTTGTCCATGGGCTTAGGGTTGGCGCCTGGCTGGTTGGTTGGAGTTTTATGGGTGGGAATCATGGAGTCTAACACCCACCCGCATTATGATGATAATTAGAATAGTGATTGTAAGTCGATGCAACGTGCTAGTTGACCCCATTGACTTTTTTACTACCTACCTAGTGGATTGTTACATCAAGATCCTGCTCAGAATGAAACTTGTCAGGTAAGCCAGCTTGAGGACGAGTGGAATCGGAGGAAAGACGAATTCCATCAACTGAAGCTGACTTCCGAATCGTCGATTCTCAAGTTGGTTAGAGACCCTAAATCCAAAATGGGTAGTCGAAATTTTCCAATGGGTATTATGTTATCCCGACCTGTGTCTAAGATGGTTTGAATACATCTGTATGGTGGCATTCGTGAAGACAATGGGTTTATTTTGGACTATTTTTATGTGGCTGCTCGAGAAGTAATTATTTATATGATTTGTGATATTTGAGCATAGTTGATGGATATACATGATTTTAACAGCATCTCATTTGGGCGTGCGCACGCATCTAATTTTTAAGCAAAAGGTATCACAACTTTTAATCGTTTGAACGATCCTTCGAAACGTCTAATATTAAAATGCCTAAATCATATAATTTAGTTCAGTTTAAATCATCCCCAATCGAAAATATTTTTACAGGCGCCATAAGAAAGATAGCTGTTAATCTCGGGCTTGGCCCAATATTATTGCAAGATAAAATGATCATTAATCCTTGTCCTATGCAAATTTCCTGTAATATATGGGCATCAATATTGTGTATATTAATCATTCAATCTCATGGCCTGACATGTGACTCACGTACATATGCAGCCAAATGGTGAATGATGAAATAGGATGTCTCATTATTCGGTATCATAATATTCATATTGCAGCTTTTGCGCGCCTCTTGAACGAACAAAAGGCAATATATATGAGAATGAATTACATCATTTGACTATTATTGGTCATTCCAAGGGCATAGTTATCATGTACATAGCCAAGCAATGCGAAAAAATGGTTTTTTTTTTGTTTGAAAGCAAGTAGACAATGAAATGCCTGTATTGAACATCGTGGGCTGCCATAGTTTGTCGGCACGCATTTTTGTTTTTTAATTGGAAATCGTTGGATAGAACTTATCTTTGTTTTTTTTTAATGCATTTAGAATTTATATTGTACGATGCTTTGAATTGAATTGTTGACTCGAAAAGTGAAAATTTTATAGTCATGATCCACTCGAATTCATTGACCTCGCTCAACGCACAAAGGAGCGACATAAATGAAAGCCATACGTGATTATGAGCACAGCAACGCACTTAAGGCTTGCACTTAAAGTTGCATTAATTAAACGGTATTTATCATAATTAGAAGTTGCTGGATGTGGATAACTGTGTGTACTGGTTCTGTGCCTTGGGGGCTCGACTTAATGATGTATGCAGACAGAGCACTCTTGTGCTTTTCCCAGACGCACAAAAGCCGCAAGAACTCAGCAAATAAAGTTTGTTTCCTCGCCAACATAGAACTCTTGGAGGTTAATACATACGAGGACCTAGAGGGTCGTACATATGCATTTTAAAATACTACGTTAGGAATAAATTATGTACATTAAAATGAGGTCGAGATTATGCACATATTCGCATGAAATGCATGCAGCCATTTAACAAGCGAACGAAACTCCATGCTTGTACGTTTTTAAAAATATGCATACCCTGCACACATACAACATTATTCTTTGGGACCTCTAACTGCAACAGCGTAGATCTGATTAATAATTAAATCACTATTAACAATTTACTGTCTCAAACATGAATAATATTAGCTTAGCAAGGCAATAACTTATTGGTGATTCTAAACACTCTTCGCTATAATAAATCTTATCTAAAACATGAATTAATAGCATGGTATTTAAATATGCAATTGCGATCATGCACGTGAATCAATGAGAAAGACCAGGAACAAGAAGACAGACATCAAACAGCGACTGACTGGATTGAGGATTCATTTTAATCGAACCCATTCATGGTCTGTTCCGGGTCACCCCGAACTAGCCACACAAAGACCAGCTTTAAACCCTGTGCACCTGAAAGTGTGAGAAGAAAAGGACTAAGATTCAAGCAAAATTCAAGGGATTTACTTCCGCGGGCTCACTGCCATCACGAATCAAACCTCAGTTTGAAGGGGGCTGCAGCAGATGACAGACCGCAAAGGCTACCTCTTCCCCATGGTACTCGTATTGGTTCCATCATTCTTAGTAACTATCCACGGAGACGAGTCGCCGTTTAAACAGCCTAAAACCGTTCTCCTCTGTTTGTCTAGGCTGTTGAAGACAGTGGTGAGCCTTTGACATAGTTTCCATCAACTACTGTAATCGGCTGTTCCATACACCCCTTTATGGGTGAGCAGCACAGGGTGACCTGCGCACCCAACTCATATTAGCTGGGTTACCCCAGCTGCGTTTGATAAGCAAACCAACGATGCTACTTTCGCACACCTCTACTCCACATCATTACCCCAGAGGTTCAACCGTTGCCCACACGCGTAGGGTTTTATAGGTGGGCATCGTGGAGCAAGAGCAGGAACAGTATCGGGTCGTAATATAATTATATATGGACCGACATAATGTTTTTGGGCGTTAGGGAGATCTTTTGTTACGGTTTACATTTAGACCCTATGTCTTAAGTGTCAGGGTAGCCAAAATAATTTTTTTTTCAACATTTTGAAAAAATAACCAAAATTCAAGTCACATAAAATATGCAACCAAATAAGATATGTCAACTTCTAAATTCTTTAAACAAAAAACTAACTACTATTTTTAACTTTAAAAAATCTCTAGATTATACCCTTTCCAATGATGGGCTACATGTCATACAAATCGTTCAATAAGTTAGTAACCTTTATCGTGTAAATTAATTATTTTGGCAGCCCTATTCTATGGCTCGCACGGTCTCCAGACCTGACACCACTGGTTTTTTTGCCTGGGGACGTGCCCTATTCCGTGGCTCACGTGGTTTACAGACCTGACACCACTGGATTTCTTTGTCTGGGGGCCTACCCTTTTCCGTGGCATGCTCGATCTTCAGATCTGACACCACTGGATTACTCGTTTCAATACAAATTTCACTTCAAAAACCCATTGATTTCAATAACCACTCGTTTTAATGGATACTCGACGAGAGCTGATACAAGTTGTTTGGATAACTTGCACATAACATAAATTCCGAAAATGCTTACAGCATTTTTATAATGATGTAAATAATACTTAAGACTAAAATGGTATTTACATTATCAATTAAACTATTTTTTGAACTATTAAAAAAGATGTTTATATGTTACAAGCCAATAAATAGCTTATGTTACAATAATTGTGGTCGATGAGCAAATAGGAAAAAATCCAAAAGCAACATAATACAAATGAACTGTGAACAGCTATCATAAACACATGACATGGCATGATTGACATGATTTTCTGTCCTTCAACTATATTATTTAATTATAGACATCAAATTTTGTTATTTAGCTAATATGTAGAACGCCTAAAGTCATAAAAACATGAACGATGTAATGAAATATTTTTTGTTTGTTCAAAAGTTGTGGTGATGTTTTATATAGATTAATGAAGTCTCATTTATTACTATTTATGAATAAATTTAATGCTTTTGACTCACTGTATATGACATAGAAACATTGATTGAGTCGCTGCAGACAGAGATGGATTACCGTAAAGACATGTTGAACACTAGCCTAGGGGCGAAGTAATTTCAGTGTTCATATACTATTAAAAATGGATTTTATTCTTCCGTTTGATTATCATGCGAGAAAAGAGGACCCAAAAGATATATAGGATCAGAATTGCAAAACGACAATTGGGTCGTTTAACATGTTTAATTTTGTGTCTTCAGAAAAAGTGATCCAACTGCGAGACTTCAATGACGAACCACTTCCGAAAATATGGCCAAGGTCAACTCGAGAACAGCAGAAAAAATATGCCTTCCCATGTCAAGTCTTATGGCCGAATCTATCGCTTTAGAATACTTCATTAGGAAAATAAAAAAAATATATTGAAAAATTTAAATACATTGGAAGTTACGTATAAAGTAGAACATAACTAAAAATTAAGCGGTTATTTTGCATTGGTTACATTATATCATCTCAAATTATTTATTTGATACCCAAAAGCCTGTATGATAAATTAATATCATTATGTTGTGGAATATTGAATATATTAACATAAATATTGCGCAATATTTACTCCTCTATTTGAGGATGGCGCATGAAATTTAAGCGCAATGGTGCGATCAGACAAATCCATTGTAAATAATTCATATATTCTGCCTTTATGGAGTATTTTATTAGCAAAAAAATACAGTTTGTTCTAAGTAACAGATCATATATAATACGGGGGAAAAGGAAAAATACCATAAAATATTGGAGCGCGTAATCTATGTGCCTTCTATGGAAGAGCATTTAATTTAAAATATTCGATTTATAGATATAAATTGCACATAGATAGTGTCGGCAGGTTTTATATCGTTCGATTGTGACTGTATTGGAATTTTGCAAGCCGATGTTGATCACGATTTTCTTTGAAATATATCACCTTTGGGATAAAGCGACTCATTGTGATGTACATAGTATGAAGCACGATGCTAATGAATTACTCGATGGACTGTGAATGCATTAAACAATGCTTGTTTAATGAGATTGTGGAAATTTTAAAATTGTTTCGATATAATTTACCCGTTTCCTATGGATGTGATCTGCGCGCGCATGTAACTTATTTGGCGGTTGAGTACCAAGACAGTTTAATTTTGTATATAATCAAAAAAACGCCCAGACTTGAAAGCGAAAAATGCACAATAGGCATTTTATGCTTTTATTTTCTGACCTTGGCAAGAAGGCGATTGACGCATCCAAAATGATTAATGATCCCTATGGAGATGTATAAACGCCCAACATGTGTTAAAGCTGGTTGCAAATCAGGATATAGAAACATGAAAGATTCTCAAAATTTTCACAAGTTGAATCAGATTCAAGTTAAGCCATCGAAGAATTACCATAGAACCTTCATGAATCACTACATTGTACAATTGTAAATAAATACTGTTGATAGCATACAAGACCACATCATTTTTTTACATAAACAATACATAAGAGATCTATTCATTTGCTCCTGCTTTAGAAGGAAATGCTAATCGGACAAAGACTCATTCAATAAACAGCGACGAACAGGAAGCAATTAAATAAATAAACACTGTCGATAGCACACAATATTCGGTCATTTCTTCAAGTAACCAAATAACAAACATTAAATCAAAATCATTATTAGTCGATAAATTTAGGCTAACGATCTATAAATCGTGCGATATATGCGGGGAAGCTCTCCGCCTCTGTCTCTTGTACTGTGCTACGTTCTCTCTCTGTCTCTGTCTGTCTCTGAGCTCAATGTACAAGAATGTTCTTTCTGAATAGTAGAAAGGGGTCCCAGGCTCTGGGATAGTACTCCTTTATGGGTTAACCATGATTTTCTGTTTAGCCATAAACTTAAAGAGAATCGCCCATTATGACCCCTTCGGATTATATCTGTAGAACAGATTATATTTGGTGATAAACAATTTCGAAAGAAAGATAGAATTATTTAATATCTTCTTACTTATTTTAATTCTAGTAGTATTGTGGGAAAAGATGAACATTAATATGCATATCATATGTCACGTGGTCTGGTTGCAGAACTAATGGCGGTTCCTTTACGTATAACCAGGGTCGTAACAAGGGGGTGGCAAAGCAGGCGCCCTCCACGGGTGCAACTGGGCTTGGAGGGCAAAACCCCTCTGTCCATTTTTATAATATGTACTTAGTTCTCTAATCCCTATTTTTTTCGTTATTGCTTAAATATTGAGCCGACTCAACCGGCATAAACCCGCAATAAAGTAAAGACAACAATATTTTCAACCGATCGTAAAATTTAAACAACCCATCCAATAAGTCTTCTTCGGAAAACTTCGTTTTGTAATAAGAATTCATGATCGTTCTGTAGACAGGTTCAGGTATGCGGTCTGATCGCAAGGCGCTCATTCGTCAGGCGCTCTGATGGTGGTCCGAAAAACGGACCGGTTGGACACACACACCTTGCGGCCACTCCGTCCTCTTTTAGGGCTTTTTGCGGTATTTTAGAGAATAAATACGCATTTATAAATGCATATATAGAACATAAAAGGCCTCGAGTACGCACCCAAGGCCTTTTATGATCTGTACGATCACGGAAGTGGTTAATTTACATAAGTGGTTCACGCCAAATAAGCTCGCGAACGAGTCTAGACTTCTAGACTAGGGACCAGTGATTCATCCATGGTTATGAATTGTTGAAAAAATTCTGAGCTTATTACTGTGAAACCATTGCTAAACACTCTATTAAAACATCATTCTATTTCATTCCATTGTGAGCAAACGCGGCACCCACCTTGCTCACAGCTTTCTTATGTACAAAGTTTCAGCCAATATGCAATGTACGACATTTTTTGAAAGGCCTACTATGTGGGCTAGCTCGCGCATTTTGTGGACTTTCTTCACCATTTCTGAGGTGGTTACCTCATTTGATCGACCACTACGCTGTTTATCTTAAAATTGATTTATATTACGACTTGCTTAACCTCTTGCAGTCTTAGAAATTTAGGGACTTGTTGTGCAATAGAAAAAAAATCACATTTGGACTATAACTATCAATATTGGTAACAAATTCCCACAGTGAACTACTATTGGCAATTGGAGATGTATTTGATCGATAATCTGATTCATCACTGCTGTTGTGAACCCTAAAGGTTTGCGTTCCATTTATAGAAATCTAAACGTCTTCATCAGATTCTAATATGAGGGCAAAATTTGGTGGTCCGAAAAACGAAGCCATAGTATTTTTCGTTGTTTTTTTGGTTATTTTCACTATGCCTCAAACACCGTCTTTCATTCTATCAAATAACGTTAGTATTTTCAATTCAAATATGTTCAATTCAGTTCATGCAAATAATTTCTGTATACACTACTTTCAAACTAATTCATAGAAATATCATTTTTTATAATTTTCATCATTTTTAATAGCTACAAATTTGGTTAATAACCTTATCTTCCCTGTTAATTCTAGAAGACAGACTGAATATTGTGAATGATCTTATAAATATTCCTATTACCAAAAATGCGGCGTGACGATAAATAGACGTTGAACCAATAAGTAATTGTGTACTTGACGCGGTGACGCACTTTGCAACGTGTTTGCATATATTTTATTTTTGTAATAGTTTCATATATGGTTATTTCTAAAAAAATAATAATGAAATCTATTTTTATTTCATAAAGCTTTTTTATTTTATGTGTTATCAAATTTGTCTATTTTTTTCATTATTTGCGTCGCATTTTTGGAAAAATTTGCATAGTTTGACGTAACACTCAAACGATTATAGTCTATGCTAAATATAAATATAATCTTCTTCGAATATATTAAAATGAATTGGGTTTTGTTCGTTCGAAATGCGCTGCCATACCGTTCATCGGATTACAATAAAACTTCGTCCATTTATTGATAAAGAATTCGCGAGTAACATAGGTATAGTTTAATATATAAAAATTAATGTTTGTTTGTCAGTATTTAATGCGCTGCCATACCGTTTATTCAATTGTGTTAAAACTTTGCCAACTTATAATTTGTATTTTCTCAAATAATATAGGTATAGTATAATTAACTTACAGAAGATCTTATATATAAAGATCAATGTTTGTATGTTTGTTCACATTTATAATAAAACCAACAAAATAAAATAAATTTCATTATTTCTATCATTCCTAATTAAACAAGATACGTACTGTGATCAATATAAAATCCATCAAATATAGAACCATGACATAGACTCAATCTAGATCCATGTCTCAAACGATGGAAGTATGACTTCAGGATAATGATTAGTTACAGAATTTCAGAAAACAATTATTTAATTTTTGCACAATAGCGGTTACTTTGGAATTAAAGTCTTTTTTTAAGCGGTTCCCTATTAAATGCATCAATCGTGTAACATAGATTTCATTACAATGAATGTAATTTTATTCATTAACGTCTGCCATTCATGAAAAACCTGACCTTATGATATTAAATTATTCCAAAATGTATTTCACATTCAAAGCATTTCACCCGGACTTTGGACACACAATCGTCAATATGGATATTGATCATTTGAATAATCTAATAATAAAAAAGTCCAAATTGTTCGACACAGTGGCTCGACTCGATAAAAACAATCATGCAATAATTTCGATCATTTGACGTGGTCGTTGAGTGAATTACATTATAGGGTCAACGATGGTTGACCCGCAGTCAAACGTTCAATCAGCTTAACAAATTGTTACTATTGTATGCAACTGTTGGTCTCCAAGGCTGCAAAAGGTTTTCAGCCTCTGATTTCTTTGTTGGAATCCAGCTAAGGTGGCCTTCGAAATCAAAAAAACACCTTCCTGTTGTTCAGATTTATATGAATTTGCACAAAGCCATGAGTCATATTAGGCTACACGATATTTGGACGACCGTAAGATTCTCAAAGCTTGTTTTGCAATAAGAGGCTTTTAGCTTTAGAATTTAGCTATACAACTCTAGATATAGTGTTTGCATTGATTTTTCAAAAATTATTCTAGTACATTTTAGCTCAATATCGTCATTGTGAAAAGAGAACGTATTGAACTTGCATTTGAAGAAGGCCATTTTAACAAGCCAAAAGTCATCTATCCAAGAAAAATCATTGTTTGATTGCGTATCATCATATGATTGAAAGCTTTTGATATATAATTTTTAATCTCAGCTTTAAATCCATGAAATATGGATTGCCCCATCATGTAATGGATTGCTTATGGCTGGCTGATCTTATCAAATAAAAAAAAAAATACACTTAAAATGAGAAGACTGATCTGAATTATATTGCGAGTCGTCCTTGAGGGTCTCATGTACCAACGGTTTCAAAATTTTTTGAAATCAGATTTTGAATATGTGTATCTAAATATTTAACTACACTACTAAGAAAGTTGTACTTAGAAACTACGATTAATTAAGCAACGTGGTTATCGGCTGATTTGAGGTTTGTTGAAAATCAATGACAAAAATAATAGATTTAAACCTTTTTTTGTGCGGTAGATACGTTCCGTGGAAAATCGCATAAAAAGAAATCGCACAAAAAAAGTAAGGCTTGCGCTGCTTGAAGATGCGTTCATGGATTTTTAAAACATCTACGCATAAAAAAAGTTAATAGAAAAATGCCAAACATCCACTAGAGATATACTAATTATTTTATTACAAACTGTTATTGCTGAATGATAAGCTTCATTGCGATTTTCGATATGATTCAAAATCCCTACCCAGTATCCACTGTCAATGTCATCATTGTTCTGTGTAGATTTTCTCTTACCAAAAATATAATTCATTATTAGCAAAGATGTTACTTTAGTCCCTAGCTCAAAAAAAAAAAAATCACAAAATGGCGACTATTTAAAAAAAATCAGTCAAGTAATTTTTTGGCCTTATTTTGACAGTTTTAATTTTTTTTAATAGTTAAAAAATAAATCTTGACATAAATCTGGTAGGATTTATTATTTTCTATATAACCCTATATTGAGGGTTATATGGAAAAGATTCGTATCCAGTTTGAAGTAAATTAATTAATTAAAATTTGAGATATGATGTCAACCGTGTTGAAAAAATTAGTTTCGAGAAAAACGCGTTAAAAGATTTCATTATGGTAGGACAGGCTATGTTGCCCCGTCATTAAAGTGGCTATAACTCTGTAAGTGGTTGGAATTTTAGAAATTACTTTGGAGAATGTATTTTTAAAAGTCAAAACATTGGAAAAATGAAAAAAAAAACGAAATGAGTTTTTTTAAAAATCTAAACCAGAATAAAGGGCGAGATAGTTAGTAGATAGTTAGATATAGCAGATGCAATATGATTTACACATTTCCAAATTATAATGTTTTTTTTTCCTAATTTCGGTTGGTATTAATGATTTATTTCCTATTTATCTAAAGTATCTTGATACGTACTCTTTGTGTAATTAAAAAAAAAAGTTTTTTAAAAAAACCGCATAACTTCGAAATCGCACAAAAAAAGTCGCACAAAAAGAGGTTTGAGTTTATTTTTGATATAGCGCAATAAAAAGCATCGAAAACCTTTTGAACGTCGAAGAACAAAACTCCCATACTTGTTTTCAAATTAAAATTAGTTTATATAATAAATATATTGATATAAGTATCCTCTTTTAACACATTACATACGGAAAGCACAGTAATGTGTTCTATATCGATTGATGGTGACGCACGGGAAGTGTTTTTTGTGAATTACGGTGTGATTTGGTTAACTTCGGTTATATTCAGTATATTATTAATATACAGAGTAACCAAAAACAATGTTTAATTTTCGAAAACATTTTTTCCATTATAATTATTCCTACTGCTATAGAACGCGTTCCATGAATATATCAATTATACTTGCATGTTAAAATTTTATGTTTAAAAGAGAATCATCAACGTGTATTTAAACTACAAAATATCCCCAATATTGTTATTGAAACACAGAGTCCTGGACAATAAATTATGAAGCAAAAGATGCAGATCATTGAAATACTTCATAAAAATGTGTAGCTACATTTAAATCTCTTTCAATAAGAAACTGATAGAAAAAAAGTTTGTTTTTTGTGACGGCTATAAATCGATTCACACTTCTATTCAACAAATACGATTTGATATGATATGTCGAAATCATCAATATCATATTCATAAACATATGTAACAGTTATTTTGTGTAGAACTCTTATATATTATACATATGGTGACGGAATATTAGGTATCTTGAAAAAAATGTTTGAAAATGTTGGTTGTTTAAAAGTAATAGCGTTTTGTGTAAATGTATATTTTTTACGCACGAAGTTGAAAGATTGCCCGGGTCAAGGCACAAAAGCGTGCAAAGTTCACCCGTACGTTATGTGTTAACAACTGCATTTTTGTTTCAAGTATTAATTTAGATATATGTCATTGAAGAATGCAGAAACTTGAATCATTATGATTTGATATTATAACATGATGATTGGGTTTAAAGTTATTCCATTGTATTCATTAACTGGATTAGTAATATTAACAAGGAAGCAATCAACATGATTTAAATCAAGGAAACCACATCATTCTGTCCAAATTAGGCGTAGAAAATGTTATAAAAGTCTAAATCTTACGATCCAAGGTGAAATTAATAGTCGATGCCCCTTTAGAAGAAGAAGGTTGTCCGGGTTAATAGGCAAAAAACATTGATTGTGGCATCTTATGACAAAATATGCAATATAATGTTGTAGAAAAAATCAAAATATGGTAACAAAAACATGATTCAATGATACCACTTTTTCTGGTCATTGAAGACAAAAGCGTTTGAGGCTCACTGAACAGGTCTTCATATATACAATGCGTTGCGTAGTTACTTTGATGTCGAAATGGTTTTGAAATAATGGGTTTTCCATCTCTTTGATCAACTTATTAGAGAAATCCGGAAATATAACTAGTGCATTATGGTATTAAGCCATAAATCCGGGTAACGTATCGGAAATCAGAAAGTTAGTATACAAGGTCTCTGCTCAACCAACTAAATTCGATCTTATATAACTGTAGCAGTGATACATAATATTGATACTTGTTAAATTCGATGAATTTGCGGAAGTGCAGCGATTTGTGTTGCATAACATATTTTTTAGCTAATTAGATACAGATTTTTTTATTGAAAATTAATGGTATCAAGGAGAATTTTTATCGATTTCTTTGAGCTCATTGAAACCAAGTTCCATAGTATTTTTTTGAGGTAGCATTTAACAGTGCAAATTTATGCAACTGGCACTACTTTAACTATTAAGACGTCAACTAATTGAAAATAATCATGATAATACCGGTGTGGGTAGCACGAACGTTTATTTGAAACCGTTGCATGTTGTATTCCAAGACTGCGAAATATTTAGTTCTACCTGTGTGAGAGGTTCTTAAGCATGTTGTTCAAAGGTCTCAAATCATAGACAAATTTACACAAGCTCCTTACGCAGCTAAAATTAATAATTTATTAAGATACTAGTCTATGCATGTAATAAATTGTAAATTATAATACATAAACGTCGAAAATCTAAAATAGAGTACTTCAGCTCTTCAATTTTTTTGGTTGTAAAATATTAAATCTGAAATTATCGAATGAAATGATTAATGAATATAATAGATAATTTCAAGACAATTCGATTTAAGTGGCGCTATTAAAAACAGGCGTATAAATCACCGAGTGGCAACGGATAGCATTGGGTCATAAATCGAAGACGGTAAATTCTATCTTGCCCTCTATTCCTTGGTCAATAGCTCTATTTTATAGCTGTTCCCGTTCGATTTTGGAATAGTTCCAATTTCTATTCGGCAAATAATTTGATTCATTTTAATAACGCCAATATTTTTTTTTTAATTTCATTTTCAAAAGTACATATCTCCAAGAATGTCGTTCATAATTTTGGCGAAGAAATTCGGATTATTTTAATACTTTACAGTCAATTCGCGAAATGCGCTCGAAACAATCACTTCGTTCAGACTGCGCCCCAACGGCTTTGAGACCGCTGCGGGCGCAAGATTACCCCTATACCTGGTTTTGTTTGCAGGCCAGAGAACTTTTCTTATTTTTGTTCCATAAGGGAGAAAATCAAGTTAAACAATTTTAACACAGATTTAAAAAAAGGCGAATAAGCAAGTGGATAGTAAGGGCACAAAAAAAGAGCAATGTACAAAGTGCTTCGAAAATCTAACAGAAAACTAATAAATTAATAAAATATGTATCTAATAATTATGGCTTAGTTATCCGCCGATATCCTGACTCAATATGAAATATTAAAAATGCTATTTGGACCACATTTTACTATCATAAAACTGATCCCTCAGAATTCACACTGTGTCCGGAAGGCACAGATTATTGGTGCGAATGGCAGAAACATACAACTACAAGATCTTTATATTTGTACAAGCTCTTTCCCGCTCTCAGCAAGGAAGTTCAGCATTTATTAAGACACATTTATGTAGAATTATTGTATGATGATTTACTGGTTTACCGTAGAATACAGACCCAGTGAAGAGTTGCACATGGGTTTTTTTAAATTTTACTTAACCATTCTACGTTACATGAATCAACACTGATTGACTCATTCCGTTTTTTTAAAATATATACTAAGTTGTCTAATCCCTCTTTTCTTCGTTATTGCTTAAACATTGGACCCAACCAGCCGGCATAAGCCCGCAATACAATAAAGACAATAATATTTTCGACCGATTGTAAAATTTCAACAACCCATCCGATCAGTCTTCTTCAGACAACTTCATTTTGTAATAAAAGTTCGTAATCGTTCTGTAAATAAGTTCAGATATGGGGCCCGACCGCGAAATTTTTACTCGTCATATCGGCGCTCGGAAAAGCGGACCGATTGAACACACATACCTTGTGGCCGCTCCGCCCTCTTTTAGGGCTTTTTGCGACATTTACGAGAATACATGCATACTCAGGGTCTTCTATGATCTGTAAGAACTGAATGATCTGAAGAAAACAATTAATTTTAAAATTATCCCATGGATCCACTTCAGCTATTCAATGGCGCTTAGTATTTCTCAAACAAGATTACTAATTAGTCGTTAATGACATCAATTAATATGATTAGAATGTTTCGAATTTAAATTGACACCTTGATATTTATCATTAAATAAGGCTATATTTATATAAAGATCGATATAAAACTGTCAATTCCGGATCGAAATTCTTAATCGGATCTCAACACGTGCCTTCGGGTGCGGCCATAAGGAAGTGGCAGCAAAGGCGGCAACAGCGTCCAGCCTAGCAAATTTACATATTTGGTATTGAATTTGCGTATTATATCTTGGACA
Organism: Stenopsyche tienmushanensis; assembly: GCA_008973525.1. Taxonomy (NCBI): domain Eukaryota; kingdom Metazoa; phylum Arthropoda; class Insecta; order Trichoptera; family Stenopsychidae; genus Stenopsyche; species Stenopsyche tienmushanensis. The sequence goes on from WACJ01000484.1 coordinate 25,941, forward strand.
TTTAGTCCAGACGTATGTGGATCGACATTGACATTCTGTGTTATTCAGTGTTACAATTGTATTACCATGCGAAGTTGATGACCTTCTCCTAGAGAGCCTTGCTTGAAGCGTTGACTTCTGGTCGGACACGGATTGCCTATAACGCAATCGAGCGTAATCGGGCGTAATGATTGTCTTGCTAAAAAACAAATTCTTTAAAAAGACTTATGCAATTTATTTTTTTAAAAAATCCTAATTCATCATTAAATCTATTATATTATATTGATACGAATGATGGCATACTTTATTGTTAATCATTTGACCCATCCCGAATTAATATGGCTCTAACAATCCAAGGAAGACCCTAATTTAGATTTCAGTGGTCCTAATAGAGTACGTGATGTAATTACAGTATACTATTTATTACAATGAATGTCTGGTCCACGACAAAGATAATTTCTTTAAGAATTTTCGGACTTACAATCTGATATTGTCATCCCGAATGAAAACTTGTTAAAGCACATTCTTATAATATTCAATAGTATTTTTAACAATATTCTGCATTATAATAATGAGCAATAAACATAATAGAAATAAATTCAAGGAAGTGTTAAAAATGTAATGTTCTGCCATCGCCCGCTTCAACGAATCACTCTGCGTACATATATACTGTTTTGCACATAGACCGACAATTTGTTTTTGGAGGTTAGGAGCAGGGCTGTAACTAGGGCGTGGCATAGCAGGCGTCTGCCGCGGACGCAGCTGGGCTTGGGGCGCAAAACGCAATTGAGAGAGTTGCACGTGGCTTTTATTTTACTTGCCATTCTACTCTAAATTCATTAACGCGTTAATTGACATAGCAGTATTATGGAGTCGTTTTCGGTATCTTGCGTGGGGTTCTCCTGCGTCTTACGCATGATGGTATTTGACGGTAACTGTGCGTCAATGGGTGAAATGAGATTATCTCGAAACTGCATTTTCAAAAACGACCTAAGTTGGGATTTTTGGGAGGTATTTACTATAATATTGTTGATTGGATATACCTAAAGTTTTAAGGTTTTTGCGTAAACAAATTACTTTTTTGGGATAAAATTTGTCAAGAATGTATGAAAAGGTACATATATTCTTCTCCTGCACATATTAAAACAACTTTTTGATATCACGAAAAAATGTGGGGGAGGGGCGCAATTTAGATTCTTGCCACGGGCCCTAGTTACGGCTCTGGTTAGAAAAGTCTTTTGCTACGTTTTACACATATACCCTATATTTTTAGTGTCAGGGTCATCAAAATAGATTTGTTTTCAACATTTAAAAAAAAAACTAAAATTTCACATTTAAATCGACATAACTTTTTTTAAAATTTATAATCGTAATATAACTGTTTTTGTATTTTACAATGTATTTTTAATCGAAATAAATTAATATTTTATTCAATTGATCTAAAGAAAACTAGTTCTGAGCTTCCAAAGTCATAAAAAATGTGCAAACGAATGAGAAATGTCAAATTCTAAATTCTCTAAACCAAAAACTAACAATTATTTTGAATTTATTTTAGTTTCAAAAACTTTTCTAGTTTATATCCTTTCCAAAGATATGTTAAATGCTAAATACAAATCATTCAATAAGTCGTTAAACTTGAAAAGATACCAATTTGCCAGGGTCAGGGTTAAGAAAATACTTTTTATGTTTCAAATGTTTTATTAAATTTATTTACAAAATTTGTTAAAATTGGCCACCTTTTCTTCATAAGCAAGAACTACACCTTTTCCTTATTTTAACTGTAGATGTTTGAAGTAGAATTTCCTCTTTCTCCAGACTGGAAACCAGTGGAATTCTTTGCTTGGGAACGTGCTCTATTCCGTGGCTTGCACGGTCTTCAGATCTGACACCACTGGATTTCTTTGTCTGGGGGTGTATCCTATTTCGTAGCTCCATGTTCAAACACCCTGTATATTAATTATGCGTAAAATAAACATATGTAGATTAGTAGAAAGATGAAGAAGAAAATTGAAAAGATATTTGGACCAATTTAATCTCCAAAACTAGAACAAAACCAAGAACTTCAAAAACTGAAAAATTTTAAAAGTAGTCATACTTGATTAATCTATCAGCAAAATGTGTCCTAAATAATCAAATGCCTTTTTAAAGTCTATATAGTAGCAACATAACGAGTTTACTATTTTCATTGGAAGTCAGAAATAGTATTTGCATATAGAAAAGTACTTGCGTTCCAAAAAATACATTCATTTACTTACTTATAGGGTATCATTTTTGTTTGTGATGATGATTAATCTGAGGTGATATGAATATAATGTAAATGATTTATTGATCTTCTTCGTCAACAATAGATACCAAAGGAATGTTCCCAAAATGATAAGATCTCATAAATTGGACGATAATGTGTTAACTTTATTACGAAAATCAGATTTAATTCTCATGAAACAATTGGAGAGTTGTCTAATAAGTTTGTTTTATCATGTTCAATAGAGGTAAATTGAATAAAGTAGGAATTTAGATTCCCCATGAATGAATGTCGTTAATCGCATTAGGACAGTGAAAAAAATCTGTCCAAAAATTGTTTCTAAAATAGTATTTTTATTAAAATAATACCAAATTAATGGATTGATTTCTCAAATTTGATGATTTAAACAGATTATAATGTTTAATAATTTTGCTTATTATGTGTTTATATATCATTTCATAGCCAAGTTTTTGAATATCTACATGAATCATTTTATACAATGTATTATTGAAGTGATGGATGTTATGTCTTGACACTGTGCTGTTTTTTTTCCTTATTATAGTAATCACAATGACCTAGTTATTAGATAGCATTGCCATGTAAAAGGGCCTTTATAAAATGAAATAATTACTTCCGAAGTTTTCGCCTATATTTATAACACATGGCCAATCTTGATGTGACCCACTGTCATATGAGAGTGTCTGTGGCATTATGAAATATTTCAAATTTAAACACATCATTCTTTTTTGAGATTGACACCAATTTAATCCCGATAGTGTCAATATTGGAGGATTCATTGAATTAATAAGAGAGGAAACACGTAAATAATTGCTACCCATGTGATAAAGACCATTTCCTGGTGTGATTCGCGAAAAACCAAAATGAGTCATTTGCGTGATTCATTATATGAGATAACTTTTTTTTGCAATCATACTAATCACTCAGTGTCATCCAGTTTAATCTGTTTTGCAATAAAGTGAATGTGAGATCGTATAATAGAATTTCCAAGATTTTTCCACGATCGTGCTACGATTAGATTAGATATAGTTGTCGCTTAGACATTAATGAACTCATTACAATTTGCAAACAGCAAATATATGCAGATTTCGAATAAACATCCACTATAAGTTCTTTAAACTCTGATAGCACAAAATCGTAATCGCACATCAACCTTTTCGTCCTCTAAAAATGTCAAGTCGAAATATGATAGCAACTTTGAAACAAATAAGAAAAATTGTCCAAAATACGCTATTCAAATGTTAAAACTGAGAATTTTCCGGTCATATGCCTTCAATATCTTATCTTCGTGTTGTCAAAATAATACAATATCATTCAAAGAATGCACTAGATTCGATCGTTCGATATAGTAATGCTTAATTGGCTATGTCTATATTATGAGATGTACGATTTGACATTCTTTAGTTTTGTTTTGTCAATATAAATGATTCGAATCTCAAGCTATTAAAGCTGTTAATCATTGATTGATCATCAATGGACCCAAACAATTCTTGGTATAATTTAAATAAAATTGATTGCTTTATTTGTTTCATTGATAATGGGTGTTTTGCGAGATTGATATCCAAATCATAAATGTAAACATTTCCGGAAAAAAAAAACGATATTTAATATACCAGATAACCTTTAGAATAACCTTATTGATTATATTTGCACAGGTTCGATGTTTGTTCCATAAATGTAATGATTTATGGAATATGCAGCAAAAATAATATAAAGTAATGCTCGAAGTTATGACCTCTCACTGTCCGGTTCTTACTCTATCCATCGAGCTGTGAGGCTGTTATTCGTCAAAATCCATGTTTTATGGTTAGAAACCACTACCTAACCTAAAGAAAGAACGGTGAAGAGTACAGGAGAAATTAAAGGAGTAGATTTTACAAAGGAGTGATGATACTTGGCTAATGACATCATTCCAGAGCATTCAAGGGGAAATAATAAAATTGGTCAACGATAAGAATGATGCGAATATCTTAATTATCAAAACAAACGCCTGCTCTCAAGACAACACGAACAATCGAGCTTTTAAACGTGTATGGGTGCCTTTACAGCACGACCTTGCTACCAACATATGAGTATATGATGAGACGCAAGACATCCGTCTCAGTCTCCGAAATTCCATACCCATAGGGTTAACAAAGTTTGAACGTTATTAAACCATTTATGAGACTGTAAATTCACAGCTCTTGTTTTATAGCAATATGTGTTTCGTGAACCATGTCTCGATTTTCAACAATTTGTTCCAGTTTTTTCGGCGTTTATTTACATTTGCATTGATATTTTAAGTATATCAAGCAAATTTTGCCGTTCACAAGTGCCATTATAGCAGCTAAATTTCTTGGAGAAATGTCCGTTGCGTTATCTATCGTATCACTATTTTACACAATCATGATTCTTGTAAATAATGTAATAGAAATCAAGTGCACGAGCGTTTAAATGATGTTTCAAGAAAATCATATATATATATATATAATATTAAATATTAATGATTTACATTGCCTATTATTTCTATTTAGATTGCTTTTATCACTAAATATTAAAATATATGAAAATTCTACTTTAGCCTGATAATTTTAACTCAACTGTATGTATAATGTGTTCATTAATACTTATTCATAAGTATTCTAAATTGAATTTAAATGAATACATTGTAAAGTAATGAAAGCATTTTTTTGCTTTCTACAGTTTTTTAAAATGCCTGATGGGGATCTTTTTTCTTGAAAATCTTCTTTATATTCTCTTTTTTAAAATTCACAATTAATCTCTATTATAAAATATGAATGAATACATCTTAATCTCTTACTTAATATTTTGACTGCTACTGTGTGTTTTGATGAATGGAAGTTTTTTTGTTATCTTCCTCTCCTTTGTTTGATTCTGCTAACGTATGTGTATAGTGCACTGCAGGGTTAAATACCGATACCCTGACGCACAGAAGCTATTCATATCTTAGTATTTTGAAGTAATAAATGGGCTAATAGCGGTTGTTGTTTGCAGTCATCGTTAGCTTTACAATCGATGACATATCGTTGCTTAGCATCCAAAGGGTTAAAGAACAAAAATAACTATATCCACTTGAATATGCTAATATTTAATCGAAAACATCTTGTAGTTTTTAATTAAATTAGAGAAATTCAATGCGTATAAAAGCCACACTGCCTTTGGTTTTCATATAAAATGTAGAATTCCACGGATTAAGTTCTACAGCTGTGAAGTAAATTCTCATTGCTATAAAACTTCAACAATATTCAAACATTCAAAAATGTATTATTCACCCTTCAAAGGAAAATTCGATGCTGGTATCAATATTGAAAAGCGTAATTTCACTAATATTTTAATTGAGTGAAAATGAGTCAAAAAGCCTTAGGAAACGCTGTAATTGCCAATTTCAATTCGATCCAGAAACGGTTTACTTTACATCAAAATGAAAAATGTAAGCGTAAATTCATTATTGCAGATTAAATTCCAATAATTCGCAACGAAACCATTGACCGTGTTTAATTTTATTTCCAATTATTAGCAGTTCCGATGAACCGTTAAATTGAATAACTGGAGATGATCGGCTCATTTTTAAATTTATTTGGCTTTGCTATCGTCAATAATATTATTAGTTGTAACTTAATAATCTTAACGATAAAGTTAGCCTCGTGAAATCGAATAATGGCAGTCCGAAATGAAGAATACCATAAATAAAATATTTTAATCCATTGATATCGGAAATGCAAAACGCGAAAAAAGTATCAATTTCTTTGAAAATATCGACGAGTTTCAATTACCAGATATTGAATAATGAAGTTATTAACCTGAAGTCTTACAAGTTTAACAAATTGCAATATCTCCAAAACAAACAACTGAAGATATGGTTTAAAATATCAAAATAACAATGCAAATATAGGCACACGAATAGTGTGTATTTACTTGAACAGTATGTCATGTATCGATATTTCAGAACAGCGAGTCATCGCAAGAAAGCGAAGACATATTTAGATCGTGATTTGGGTTGCAGTGATCACCGAATGTTACTGTCTGCTTATGTTTTTGAACCAATCCCCAAAATTTGTTAAATGATACATTATTATCATTGGCATTGATAAATCCGAGGATTTTATTTGAACTACCTTGAATATGTTTCGATTTTCGAATATATGTTTTAAAAAATATATTCGATAACGACTTTCTGTAGGTTTGAACCAAAGATGATTGAGTCTAATCATTAAATCACTGGACTGCCTACAGGTACAATTCAAAAACAGGTTTGTTACATGTCAGTCACTCATAAGGGTCCTGTTCAATTAAATTTATCGTCTCAGTTTTTACATTTTCAAATTCCGAGAATCAAACTAAATATAGACTGAGACATCAATGAAAACATATAAATACTCTTAAAAATCTGTTACTATAATGATTTATTTTTCACAATCTGGATTTGCATGGAAACCTTTTTAATAAAAATCCAGGAACGTAGATATATAAATATTTGAATAGAGGACACCTCATGTGCGTTTCCACAAAGACATGTAACACAGTTGTGGTAGAATAAAAAAATAGAAGGTGCTGGAACCCATTCTTGCTTTCTGGTAGATGAAAACTTCCTATAAAAGAGATATTATTTTCTTTCATCCTTCCTGCGACTCGATATTGAACGAACCCGCAGGCCATCTGACCCAAAGCGACTATGAAGCAAGGTGCAGCCCGAGGGGATCCCCCCTCTAGATAACAATATTATCACTGAAAATAGCCTGAAGGACTGATATCATGACAGGTTGAATAAGTTAACTGGCACTGTAAAAAATCCTAAGGGGAAATTTTAACACAAATCTGACATTGAATGAAGAATACATCAATACATTTTTAAAATACTACCGTGAAAATGGAATACTTCTATTTCTTATAGTAAAAAACAGAGCCGTAACAAGGATATGATGTACCCGTGGCAAACAGGGCCGTAACTAGAGCGTGGCAAAGCAGACACCTGCCACGGGCGCAACTGGGCGTGGGGCGCAAAAAGGTTGAAAAAAAGTACTTGAGTGGAAAAGGGTTTGTTCTGTAACCGGGCAGATGGGATGAGGTGGACGAACGTCGAACAAACAGACTACTTTGATAACCTCTATTATATACGAGAGAGAGAAATCTGGCCGCGGGAAGGACGTTCTCCCGCAGTCAAGGCTATCCGACTCCCGCTTTCTATGCGTCACGACTCAACCGGCAACGGCGCACACATAAGAAGCGATCCTGTCGTTTTTGCAGACGCAATTTGCTCGCAGCGCCACAGAAGAAGCGCGCTGTTAAAATTAACACATTACGCCTAAAGAGGGACGAAAGATATCGCTGTTAATCTGGTGAATTAAACCTATCCAGATTAACAGCGTTATTGCATGGGGTTGATAATTCGTCCATGCTACAGATGCAATCCTGCATCCAATCTATCCAACTGTTAACTTCTACCGATAGCCTCATCCTTTGGGATCTCATCCGATAGTCTCATCAGATGGGGGGGGGGGGGGGTCGCAATTTAGATTCTTGCCACGGGCGCATCATACCCTAGTTACGGCTATGAAGTGTCTAGGATACTACGTTGCTTTCGTAATTGTAAAGATCGTAAAAAATACCGGAAAACCTCCTAAAAGACGATGGAGTAACCGCAAGGTTTATATGTCCAATCGGTCCACTTTTCGAACCGCTGATATAAAGAATGAGCGCCACGCGATCGGATGTCGTATGTCATACTATTAAGGTTATATTTGTGGAAAATAACAACATATGCATTCATATTAAATGCTATTTTGTTTTAGGCAGATAAAAAACGCCATATTTTGCGACAAGTCTTCAGAAGACTTTAAGGGATGTGCATGTGAAAGTCAATCGATGGCAAGAAATTAGAATTATTAGTGAAAAATGGCTATTTTAGATAGGCTGTCAATTGTATGCACAAACATAATTTGTATGTTATTTTAATTTTTATTGTATATTTTAATAATATTTAGTTGAATATAAATTGTAGACATTGATATAAAGAATAAAAATGAGCGTAATTTCGTCAATCAATTGGAGCAACGAGTGGCTAAGAATAAGTCAGGACCCATTCAGCTTGTAATATGAGTCGATTTTTTCTCATATTTTTGGATTGTGATTTATAATGAACATGTTGTATGCATCATTGTATGCAAGCATATATTATAGATCCATTGATATTTGAATCATGGTGAGGAAAGTTATTTATCTTGGAGAAATTTAATTAGAGTGGATCAATAAATTCTTAATGAATCTTCAGCGAGCTGCTCGTCGGTACGAATTAATTGGATTGAAATATGTCTCTGGTACGTGATCGTCCATAGTTGAATATGTCACAAATACACGCCAAGTCGAAGATGCTCTTTCGTATGCAGTCAGTGCTGCGACTGCAGCATTATTTATTATCATCACGTAGAAGCGATGCTCAGCAGCTGAGCTTGTAAGCCAAACGGAAGTACCTGATACGGTAGACTCGACACAAGAATGCATCCAGATATTCAGACATCGCTTTGGGGATCTGCTAATTTGTTGCAAGCAAAGGCAACCTGAAAAAGATGCAAAAAAATGCAATGTTTATTTGATCATACTCATAACTTTGAGCTGATTGCAATCAGAGCTTTGAAAAAAAAAGGAGGCAATGCTCGTACGTTTTGTATGCAGAGAGATCTGCCGACAATCACACAAAAAGTCCTTGATGTTCACTACATCTATTTCCTTATTAAAAATATGTATATTTTTTAAAAACATATTATTTTCCATGGAAAAAATCAAACATGCGTATAAATGTATATTAAGAGCCTCGTGTCGCTCCTCCAACAACACCTAAATTCTGCGAAAACCTTTTTATTATTTATATGCACATTCCTCTTCCCAGTTGACACGAGCTTCCTGTTAATATCCCGTCTCTCAGATCCCGACCCTATCTGGATGCTATTTTACTCATAATAAAATATCTGAGCGTATCTCTAAAATGCGAAAAAAGTAATAGGTAAATATATTTCAATATTTTATGTATCGAGTTTTAACATTACGCCGACGTTTTTCTCCAATCATACTGAACATATATTATTCATGCTATGGTCTTTTCATAAAATCTCATAAATTATTCTGAAAAAGATAAGAGAAAGTTAAATAAATATATTTTTGTTCTTGAAAAATTTTCCACTGTAATGGATAAACATGAATGTATATGTATGTGCCTTTAATGCCGAGGAGTATTTACGGAGTGGAAGACCACTAAACTAAATTGTTGTTGGTGGACCATTTTATTTTCTACTCCATAAAATCTTTTTTATTATGCAAAAGCTATTCGCCTAATGCGAATTAACTTATCCTCGAAGATATTTTTAAGTGCCGAGGAAAATTCAATTATGCAAAGCAACGCCCTCGGATAATAAATTTGGCAATGGTAGGAAATTAAACTTCGGATAAAAATCAAGGATCTACATATCTACACATCACTCAATAAGTTTGTAAGATTTTTTTTAAAAAAATTGCGAAATAAACGAACCAAAACGAAGAAAAAAAAAACGTTAAAAACCCTACGAACTTATTGAGTGATGTGTTATTTGAGTCTATAAATAATATTAAAACTACAGATATTGTTCTGAAAAATGTGTTGTTAAGCCTGTATGGTAGGGTGATCGCCTATTTGCGAGCGATTCCAGAGATTCAGAGGGATCACTCGTATACATTGAGCTCGGAAAGAGACAGATGCTGATAAAACGTAGCACCGTTTGGTAACTGTTCATGGTAGACAGAGACGGAGAGCTTTCTGCGTACATCGTACGATTGTATATAGATTGTTAACCCAAATTTATCGAATAATAATGATGTGTGAATGTTTACTTGAAGAAATGACTGAACACTGTGTGTTATCGAAAGTGTTTATTTATTTAACTCGTTCGTCGCTGCGTCCACCAGATATGTGCGGCAGGCGTTCCCCCGTCGCATAATTTTGGTTGACGTTTTCTTCCTCCGCTTAAATACGATTTAACAAGTTATTTTATTTCTTTTTAATGGAATTAGCACATGCAAATATAAAATAAACAAAATATATATTATATATAGCATATAAAGATATAAAATTAAAATATGCATATACATACTATATTATGTAGCATGGTATTCAATTAAACATTTCAAACACATATGAATTGATTTTGGACAATTAGGACAATACGTTGATATTCTTTTTTGCTTTCTGCTGAACGAGAATTTGTCTCATCTTTTTGTAACAAAGATTATAATTCTTTTTAATAGATTTGTGCTGTGGATTTTTATGAATTTCTAAATCGAGAAGGGCTTTTTACGCTTTCTTTTTTTCATTATCTGGTTTAGTATTTTCCGATCACAACCATTCTCTTACTAGAAGTTCCTGGAATTTCCTGATTTGAGTATAAAAAATACTGATGCAAAAAAAGTATGCTTTTCAATCGAATGAAGGTTCGAATGAAGACTATCGAATTTGGGTCCCGCGAGAAACAATACTGATTCAAGTTGGGCGACGAGAGTGTTGAAAATAAGCTTTATACTCGCTACTGCGGACCTGTAAGTGGATTTGTATGGATGATAAGTGGTGGACAAGCAAATATAACATCTAAGACTATGAAGATTTTAAATTAGTTCACTACTCAAAGGATTAATTGCGTTTTATCTTCTAAGTTTTATTTGATAAAATTGATAAATTTTGAGCTTTTTTTTAAAATACTAATAAAATAATGCCAAATATCTTTAGAAAGTCTTGAGATTGGCACCGATAGTATTTCTGATTTTTAAAAAATATTTACTTAGAAATTGTATCAAAAATTCGAAACCGTTCATAAGACGTTTCTCTTGTCTTTCTCTAATTTTGATTATTCCTTGATGATTTAGAATCAAATGATGATATGAAAAGGAGAATGAGTAATGGATTTCTGGACAAATGAAATAGTTTATGGTTTATTACATAAGGTTCACGTCCAAGAAATTGAAAGTTCTCACTAAAATATAGTCTATCGTGATTCAGTCCATCCCATCAGTCGCGAAAAATCACCCCATTTTCCAACCCCCATTATTCCCTGCCGTTGAGCTCATTTTTCAGGGAGTCCTTCCGATGCCTTACCTATTCCACCCTATCGCGGTTCGAGAATATTAAATATTCCGACCTGTCATCCCTCATTTAGATCAATTTTATCGACTCGACATGGTCTTGGCACAGAAAATAAAATGAGGTGCTATCATATAACCATATAATTTGTGGTTCACCTCCCGGTCAATCGATCTATGTTAACACTTACAGAAACAGGGGTCGCCAACAAAAAAATTGATACAACTCCATGCGGGCCAATAAATTTTATAGCGGTTCACTAATTTGACAGAGCGGATGTTCGGCAGATGATTTATGGGCGGAGTTCTCACATCCTATTTTTCTTGATGGGATAGAAAAAACATAAAATTTCGGCGGAAAACAGCAAAATAATTCATGGCGAATTCTCCTCGACTGTCGTAATAACAGCAGGTATCGTCATACAAAATATGGTTTTAATTCATACACCCATCAACTCCTAAATAAGATACATTTTTTGTTTGTATTTCATTAAAAAATTCATGTAAAAGTTTGTGTAAATAATATAATACCATGAATATGTATAGATTTAAATAAATATTTTTAAATTTAAAATTACTTCATGAAGTATTTGAAAGGATTCCAGCAAATTTCCGTTAAAGTTTTGAAAGTTGGATAGTTTGATATAAAATAAATTTTCATCTTTTGTAGTCTTACGTAGTAGGTTTGCCAGATATAATATGTGTATATATAATATTAAGTTTTCTTACATAACAGTTAAGAGATGTTTTCAATATGAAATACATAACGTTTAATTTTTGCACATTTATTAGCTCAAATATATACGTGTAACATGGTGCATGATTTCCACAGGTTATTTTGGGTTTTGTTATTAATTATAGGTGGATAACAGATAAATTACTTAATGATTGTTGTTAAGTTTACAATCATAGAGGAGTTTATTTTTGATGCTCAGTGAGATGCTTAGAGAACAGCGATCCATTTAAACTTTTAGTTATATAAGCAAATAAGTGGATATAAAAAACAACATACATTATTGTGCATTATGTGTCTTGATTCCCCCGTCTGACGATGGGGAATAAGTTCAGAAGCATCAACTCGAGCATGTGGGCATCATCTGGGTGAGCCAAAACAGGAGTTTTTGATGATCGGGACTTGCTACTAAAAACAGTATGATTCTTTGTCCAAAACTCAGACCTTTCTGCGTTGTATTGATTTAAGTACGGGAGGCATTAATTCCCGATATTCCCAATATAAATAAAAATTACAAAATTACCTATTTTTAAAAAGTTTTCATTAATTATGTAAATAGTCCAAGAGACTGCGACCAAAATTTAATACTCATTTCTACAAAGCTAATTTTTGTTTCAATCAATGTTTATACAATGTTAATCAAGAAATTTTCAATCTTTCAAGCTTTTGCCGTTACGGAAATTAACAACAATGTTCGAAATCTAGATAATTATGCATACCAACATTGTATTCAAATATACAAAGCTGAATTTTTGTCTACAAGTAGTTTACGTTAATTATTGTTAAATAAACATCGTCTACTTTCGATACAAGGTGGCTAGGGCTTCGGTAGATATGGCTAAAGTTGTATCGCGAAAAATTGATTGAAGAATTCCAACTTTCGAAGGATTGCTCATCCTCAACTTTTTCGGCAGACAGGGGAGAATTAGTTATAGACTGTTCGCACGGCGACTCGTCTCCGTGGCCAGGTACTACGAATGACACAACCGATACGAGTACCACGGGGAAGGGATTGAAACTCTTGCAGCCTGGACTTCTCCATTTTACAGCTCTCTTCAAACAATTTGCAGCTCCCTTCAAACAATTTGCAGCTCCCTTGAGATTGGACTCGTGGGGGCAGTGAACTCGTGGATAGTATTTCCCTTGATCTTAGCATAACCCGCCTCCATCCAATTCCCATAGTCCTTTAGTCCAGCGTACCTTCGGGTACATGCAAAATCGGAAGCTGTTTTCCTTGTAGGGACCTCGCCTCCTCTGGAGGACGCGGAGTGTAAAGGTCGGGCACCTGGAAGCTCTTGCGTGAATGTCATTCTGCCGGGATAAAGTTCAGTGGATGATATTCTGTGTGGTTAGTCCGGATTAACATGGAACAGACCGTTCAGCAGCGCAGGATAATATGGAATCCATGGGTGCCGACAGCCACTGTCTATCCCAACATGTTCTACCAGATCTCCTCGGACGATTAGCTCTTCAATCCCATCCCCGACGGAATTAGATCTCCGCGGGGGGTTTTCTCTTCGCTTCTGGAACTCGACGGAGGAGAATCATATTTGAGTTCAAGAAGATGCTCCGACAAAGCGTCGAGTGGACCATCACCGGCTTGCTCCATATCACGGACGTTCGCTTGCTTGCCGCTTGCTACTGTGGGTTAATTGAATACATACGTTATGCTGATTACTCGATATTTTATTGATTAACTGCAGCATCTGTCTCATTTCGATCTCTTTCACTGAACGAATTAAATCATAAACGTGTTCCGTCGTTTATCGCAGCCGACTCGTTAGTCGGGACCATTGCAACGGATTCGATCTCGCAATCGATCACGTATCGCACCAATATACTCTCAACAGCTGGTTTGCGTTCTAACAAGGCGGGGGTCCGTAAGTTCGCTACAATATAATATTTATTATAAACAACTACAATATAGTTTCACCCTTGTAGGTATAATACATTTATATAATATTTATTTACAGGTTTCAAGATGTTTATTCTGCAGCAATGTACGAAAACGAAACACGATCAACAAAGCCATGCAATTGAAATATGATAATCTGTTTTGCACTTGCTGCCACGCAGGTACACAAACATCACGATTCCTCAAGAACCACGTATCAAATAATGGAATTCACCACACATTTCAAGCGAATCCTTAGCTATTTTCATCACGTAACAAAGGGGATGATAAAACACCCCAGAAAATTGGTCGTAAACAGTATAAAAACAACCACAAATTTATGTCAATTAACCATTATAAAAATAGCATATTTTCGTAACGCGTCCTGCAAATGATTAAAAGCGTCCTTTAATTAAAATTTTGCCACCTTCTCATGTCGCTAATATTTTCGTGGGAATGAACGGCATTTAATTTCCGCATAAATGAGGGCCGTTAATTTTTTAATTATCATAATCTTGGCATAATAAATTTCTGCAATTCTCACACCGGAAGAAAGTGTTGGATTGTCGATTCCTGCTTATTATGGAGTCTAAAAGACGTATAATTATCGAAGGCCGCATAACAGACGTTTCTTCCCACGTCCACAAGAGACAATGCTTCTCAATCTTTCGCCAGAATTGTGGATTAATTTCAGGATATAATTTAAATTTAAATCAGACTCCAAAATGAAACATATTGCTTTGCATTGATATTAATATGTGCTTTTAAGGCTCGAAAGTATGACAGATGACTTGTATAACCTTGCTGCAGGGTTTTGGCTATCAACGTTCTTGTTATATCCGTTTGGTTTGACCCTCGTCTTATTACTGACCCACGTTTAAATGGTCACGTTTTTCTCCTTATCCACTCAGTACAATCGGAATGAAGCATTTCCATGATATGGAGTTAGAAGACGTTTAAAAATGACAGGGACATTTAAGCCGTCATATTCGTAATTATAATTAATCGAGCAAGTTTGAGTCGGAATGAAATTGTACCCTTATCAATTAGGATTTCAGCATCCCCGGTTACAACTGTCAAAATATTCAAGCGGTCTCAAACTTGAATCTAATGTGGGTCTAATGCCTATTTTGTAAAGCATAAAAGACATCAATCTTCATATAAATGCTTGCCCGTTCGATTGATGGAGCTTGATTATGTCGCCATGAAAGCGTTCTTGATTAACGTCCGATTCGCCATAAGGTTTTGCGACAATTAGGATCTAATCAATGAGAGGTGATCTTCATTTGACCTATTGTATAAAAAGGATCAATTTTGCTATTGGACACTATCTGATCGAACTAAATAAATGTTCGATAAATGGAAAATATATCATAAAAAAGACAAGTTTCTCGCACAATCTCATCTTGATTTCATTGCTGAATCGATTTAAAAGCTATCATAAATGGATCCTTCAATAAAAATATGAAAAACCTAATCGAAGAATATACGCAAAATAGTTTTTTTTAAATGCCATTTAAACGGTTTTAACAAATCCCTTTTTTTTGAAAATATCGACGTCAATGATGACGCTCGATGGCTTGAGATGACGCAAAAACCGATGTTAAAAGAAGAAACAAGACTGTTGTTTTCATCTGGAAGTCTACCGATCTTCATTTTTGCACGTTAATATTTCAACTTATTGTTTTAACGATGAAGATGACCTTGTCTACATTTGTCTATTACTCGAGGAGCAAGATATGCTAAATTAATATGGATTTTTTCATCCTGTCATCTATCGATGGACAGTTCTTGGTGATTTTGCATATTAAAACTGATCTAATTGATTGAAAATGACTATTGATCAATTGATATTTTGTACGATTTCAATTCAAAGTGACGCATTTTGATCTCTCAAAATCAATAGATAATCGAGTTTTGCATTACAAATACTCGAGATTGATCCAAATAATCCTCTTTATTTTCATTTATTTGAATTTAAATAATTTCCTTAATAGATCATTAATCCTCAATTAGTCCTGCGGGCCTTCGTCCTAAATTTGACCTTTTTCACATCTTGACCTGCTAGATCCTTGCGGTAGCATGACCCTATTATATCTCCATGGCCTATAAGATACACCGATGTAATCATCCAGATTTAGATTTCATTTAAGGGAAGCTTAATTTAGATTTAAATTTTTCAAATACAAATTAAAAATTTGGGAAAACAAAGATCTATTAAAATGTATTAATGTTTAAGTAAGATTTATCAAAACCAACGGGACAAGGTCTGGTGAATAATGAGGATGTGGTAATACATCCCTAGAGCTGTAACGAGGGTATGAAACTCCTGTGGTAAGTATCTAACTTGCCCCCCCCCGGAAATCCATTTTTTAAAGTTAAATAATACTATCACATTAATTGTAAACTATTAAATATTACTATAATGTACCAAAAGTATCTGACTTAACGTATATATGGCGGTTGTGGTTTTAAAAAAATACTACGATAGAAATTATCTGCCGTATAAAGCATAAGTTTCAAGTTTCAAGATGCTACGTTGATGCTACTATTGGATGACTGTCGACTATGGATCGATTTAGGATGAAACTTATTATCTGAGATAAAGGAACATGGGGATCCGAGCTATTTATTGGTCCCGCTATTCGAGAACATGCCAACCGGTTAAACAAAAATATAGCAAGGTGCAAAATCTGAATTTAAAATCCATGTCCGCAGGGACACATTATCAAATTCGAGTAGCCACCTGTGCTCTGAATGTGAGGTAGAAAGTAGTCAGATTTTATAGCTTAAAACTAAAAGACTTGCGCGATCGTACAGATCATGAAAGGCCCCAGGTACGCATTTATTCCTGAAAATGTTGCAAAAAGACCAAAAAAATTGACCACAAGGTCTGTGTATCCAACCGGTCCGCCTTTCGGACCGCTGATATAACGAATAGACGCCTCGCGATCGGACGCCAGAACATGTATACAAAACGATTACGTACTCTTATTACAAAACGAAGTTATCCGAAGAAGGCTGATCGGGCGGGTTGTTTAAATTTTATAATCGATGTTATATTATTGTCTTTATTTTAACCAAGTGCGCCCGTGCTGTTATATACCTGATTTCATTAATTTATAATTAATTATTCCCTATATATCTCGGTTAATCCGGGCTTAGGCATTGGAATTTGAAATTGGAGGATTCATTATCATAAATGACCCAATTTTTCATCACAAATTATAATGCTATTCAAAAAGGGACATTTTTTTTCTTTTCTCACTTGTTTCGTTTCTTTTGTGTTCGGTCAAGGCGTATGGTACCCATCCTACCCCATAACATCTATCCTATTCATTTTGCCGATGATTTTAAAATGTATTTGCACAGTGGTCCATGGGGATCCTAGTCTTTGTGATAAGGCTTCGATTGTTTGCCATGGATCTGACTCGATTAGGAACTTTAGTGCATCGTTCTTCCGTTCTCAATTCATTTCTTAAGCTTCTATTGCCCGATTAATTTCTAGAACTGATATTTATATCTGTGAACTGTTACTAATTCACCGTAAACATCTTTGAGCGTTTCACTGATTTTTATGGTATTTTAACTCAAATAAAAAAGAAGCAATATAGAATGCTTGAAGTAGATTTATACAAAAACTACTCTAGAAAAAAACTTACAATGATGTTTTCGTCCCTTTGTCCGAACACAAACTGAGTTTAAACATAAGGTCTCAAAATACGCGAATTTTATTGGGTCTCCTAATACTTGTATAATTTTTATCTAATTGGAATATTGAAAATATGGTTTAAATCGGTAACATTTAATCTGGTGAATTTGAACTATCATAGTACTAGTAAAATAATTGAAAGCGTGTACCATTTAATCCGCTATGAATGAATCTGTCTATGTCTATCACGTAAAGGATTTATTATGTATCCTGAGTCTTGAGATTATATGATACATATTCAATAGATAGTGATTCCCTTTTCTGCTGTCTCTCAGATTTGAAGATAATCCGCGATCGTTCTGTGGAATACGAAACTAAGTTTTTTTTATGTTCATTTTATCAATATCGCTTTTTCCATATATTAAGAAATATCAAATCGACATATTAAGAAGCGCTGTGGAAGCCACCCCATGACATTGCAGCCTGGCATGTGTCATTCGTCCAATCGGATTGCGTCAATACGAAGCCTTGTTCTTCACCTCAACCCCATTGGTCCGAAGCAAATTGTACAAAATTACGAGCACCTTGAAAGAAAAAGTTTTATTTGTTTAAGGTTTGCGTCTGTTTCTACACCTGCGAATGATTTCAAACTGGGGCAAGTGACAATGTCAGTCCTTTCGATTGCCATCACATCGCCATTGAGCCTTTGAACCTTAACATTGTTCGATTTTCTTCGTGATCACACAGTGACGTTAACTGAATATATTTTATTTGGTTTTGAATTTTAATAATTTTCAACTGAAATTAATGATGGTTTAGCAACGTATAGACAATCATTCCAAAAAAAATATATACAATAAAATTCATTCCAGAAGGATAATTCTAAAAAATAAGGTAAGCTATATGATACATTTTTTTATAAAAAATTTTTATTCAACCATAAAAATTTTACATTTAAATTCAAAATTAATTTAAATTTTTCAGATGTTGACTAAATTCAAAGTACAAGGCCTCGTGGCTGATCTTATGCCAAATATTACATTAATGAAAGCCTTTGGATTTTTTCTCTTCAACTATTATCCAGGTAGATTAAATTTTTAATTTATTATTATACAATAAATTCCAAAATACTGGAAATACGGATTAAATTCAATGGCTATTTAATAACGAGACTGATGATTTTTTTTTAAAAAATTGTTGATGAATCTTACCCTTTATCTCCTTTTTATTAATTTTGTGTGATCTTGGAATTAAATTATAAAAGTTTGGATTAAAATCCAAATTGTGGATTGGATTTAAAAATAATTTTAAATTATCTTACATTTAATAACGGATGCATCCTTAAAAAGAAGAACATTTAATCATCAATGATCTTCCACTGACGAAGCAATGCTGAAGGTTGTATTTCGTCAACTGTGCAGAAGCTCTGTATTTTTTATTCTTCGACTCAATAACTGACTCAAAACTGGTTTCTTTAAAAGTAAACTTGACTATAGAGTAAAGAAAAAAGTTACACGGAGCTAGTTCTGGTGATGAAATACCTGTTTCAGGAGGACTACTTCAAACCTGTTTGTGTTCAATGTTTAATTATCACAATGACGCCCTTAATTTTAAGAAAAGAATTAATTGGAACTAGAAGGATTGAAATAGCCTTTTGTTGAATTTATTAAGTTATTAGTCTCATTATTTAATAGCCACATCGCGTATATTTTCAGTCAATCTAAGTATTATTGATTTTCTCCATTGACCTTCATCATATTCTTCTAGTTGATCTATGGATGATTAGATGATCATGATTATTATCTTTTCATGAACATTTTTCAGGATAAATAATTTAAATATTCAGCCGTAATAAGGGGGTGGCAAAGCAAGTGCTTGCCATGGGCGCAACTGAGCTTGGGGCGCAAAACGTAGAATACCGACCCAGTTGAATGTTGAACATGGTTTTTATTTTACTTGACAATTCCACTTTACACGAATCGCCACTGATTGACTCTATCCGTTTTTATAATATATACTTAGTTGTCTAATCCCTCTTTTCTTCGTCTTCGCTTAAGATTTGGGCCAACCAAGCCACCAAGCCCGCAATAAAATAAAGACAACAATATAACACCGATTATAAAATTTAAACAGCCCACGACAACTTCATTTTGTAATGAGAGTTCGTAATCGTTTTGTATACATATTCTGGCATCCGATCGCGAGGCCTCCATTCGTCATGTCAGTGGTCCGAAAAGCGGACCGGTTGGATACAAAGACCTTGTGGCCACTTCGTCCTCTTTTTGCAATATTTAATAAATTGCATTTCTAATAGTTTTATATTTAACATTTTTTTTAAAAAAAAGGAAGAGGGGAGGGCGTATGTTAGATGCTTGCCACGGGCGCTTCAAGCCCTCGTTACGGCTCTGTAAATCTAAATCGATTTGTTTATTATTTTTTTGTGGAATTATTTTCGTTAACTTTTTCGTTAGTGAGCAAATTTAAAATCGATGAAGTCGTTGATATCATAATCGCTTTACACCGATTACTTTCTGTCAGCTCCTAATCAGCGTAAGACAATCTTCAATTCGAGGCAGAGTCAATTGTAAATAAACATTTGATAACATACAAGATCGCGTCATTTCTTTACATAAACAATGCACAAAAAATCGATTCATTTGCTCCTCCTTTAGAAGGAAATGATAATTGAACAAAGACTCATTCAACACGCAGCGAAGTTAAAAAAACAAGCATTGTCGATAGCTCGCAATTTTCGATAATTTCTTTGCGTAAACAAATAACACACTTGAAATCGAAATGATTATAAGTCGATAAATTTGGGCTTAACGATCTATACAATCATGCGAGGAACTATCCGTCTCAGTCTCCCGAACTGCGCTAAGTTCTCTCTGTCTCTGTCCGCCTCGGAGCTTCAATGCACAAGAGTGCTCTTTCTGAATAGTGAAGGTCATATCGGTTATTACCGTGAGTACTCACGAAACGGTTAAAGGGACAGAATTTATCCGACAGTCTAAAATAACATGGCACGTTAAATCATATTTTGCAGACAATGGATCGATGCAAGTGCTCCTCCGAAAAGCATACGCGTCTGTGCACTTCGTCTTGGTGCTCGTCCAATTCGGTGGTATCTTCGCCAATATGGGCATGACTGCCGAGGACGTCAACGAGCTGACTGCGAATACCATCACGGTCCTCTTCTTCGCCCACTCCATCGTTAAATACGTATTTTTCGCCATAATGTCGAAGAGTTTTTACAGGTTTTGATTTTTGTCGCCGTGCGCTATATTGCAGGCAAAATTGCGGAGCGCATTTTACAGATCAATTTATTTCCAGGACTCTGGGAATTTGGAACCAATCCAACTCTCATCCATTGTTCGCCGAATCAAATTCCCGTTTTCATGCCATATCCGTTACGAAAATGAGGCAACTGTTGTATGCAATTCTGATTGGGACTGCTTTGACGGTTGTAGGTCGGTAAAAATGTCGAATATCAAACGTTTTTCGTTTGGCAAAGCTAAACGGATTATCTTCTTTTTAATAGCATGGACTACAATCACGTTCTTTGGCGAATCCGTTAGATTCGTAAAGGATCGTGAAACTAATGAGACAGTGACGCAAGTAGTTCCTCGTCTGCCGCTCAAATCCTTTTATCCTTTTAATGCAATGGCTGGCGTTCCTTATATGGGATGTTTTGCTTTTCAGGTATGGGGCATGTTTATTTAATTTTATTTATTCGTAATAATTCAATTGAATCAATTAAAATAAGTGTTTCATCCGTAGATATATTGGATATTATTTACATTGGCTCAAGCAAATTTATTGGATTTGATGTTCTGCTCTTGGTTGATCTTCGCTTGTGAGCAACTTCAACATCTGAAGAGCATCATGAAACCGTTGATGGAATTGTCGGCCAGCTTAGACACCTATCGTCCAAACACTAGTGAGCTATTCAGAGCGACTAGTGCAAGTTCTACGACTCAAATACTTGGACAAGGTATTTTCATTTTGATTTGAATTTCATCGAACATCAACGATTTGTTTTAGTCCACTGCAAGACACAATGAATTAATCTCATCAATTGTATTCATGGATTTATCTGATTTCATCATTCGGTTATCAAAGCAACGATTGATAGCTGATCATTCATCTACCAATCGTTTCTTCGTTCATATCATTCATATAAACAATGATTTTTTTCAAAAAATATTTCTGCTGAAATTATTTTATTTTTCATTATATTTTTATCAATACTAAGCAATATTGGCGCTTAAAATTTTTGGCAATTGCAATATTGTAATATTTTGGTAGTACTGTCTATAATTGATTTCGCTAATTGTTTATAAAGTTATTGCCTATACTTTAAATCAAATCATCAAGTTTTGTAGGTCTATATAAGGCTATTTTTGGCTTTATTGTGGTCATATTAGATGAAAACAAGAAGGGATTTGATTGAAATCCAATCAATCAATATCGGTATTTGCTCTCAATTTAACAATAATCTTTAGTGTCGCCATATGGTCACATTAAATAAGTGCAATTTTGATACAAATTTGAAGACATCCTGTGTACAAATCCTATACATTTGAAACTGTCGAATAATCAATTTGGATTCTGCAAAGGGTATTGATAAGATTAAAGCTTAGATTAAAGACGAAGTCATTACCATTGAACAGCTTAATTAGCAACCCTTGTACAAATATATCCATGTGAACAGATACATATATCTTAATTAGTGAAGTATACGGGGATATTCTATTAAAAATAGGCCAGGAGGAATCAAATTACAGCTTGTGAATTTAAACTGGAGCTTTTTCGCCTTTGTCCAAACTAAGCCCCCTAATAAGCTCGAAAGCTCATATGGGAGCTTATGAGTTATTCCGCTGAAAATTGGTCGAAATTCAACGAAATATCCTAATAAGTACGTCCTTTTTGTATTTAATAACTGACGATCATTCCGGAATATCAATGACGTGTGCGCGCGATACGTTTTGAATAATAGATGAAGAACGATGAAGTAGTGATCGAGTCTGCTGATTTAATTAAATTGAAGCTTTGGCACATGTATTCAAAGCCGATTCCAAATCTATTAGCCGATATTGTTCATATATTTAAAAACCATCACTGGAACAGATTCGAAGCGGCAGTATGAAAATATATCGATCGGACGTCGTCTTTAAACGAACAACTATGCGATTGAATATTTGATGAACCCCTAGTGTCAGTTCTCAAGCTAATCCATATGTCATTCATGTTTTAACAATTATGCTGCCTTATACTTCTACGAATGATGAGTTTCCATCAACCAAGTGAGGCCATCCATTTAACTGCCGCCATATTGATCAGGCCGATCAAATATTTATCGTCGTTCCGAGCCTATTAGTTGTGTGACGAATTACACCCGTTGAATTATGCACAGGATACAACTTTAACTTAATTTGATTTTCAAAGTCGTCAGTCTGAAATATCTGCAATTGTAAACGATCGAATTTGAGGCCATAATCAAAATGTAATTTGATCACCTTGATAATACTGAGATGGTGCATAAATGTTCCGAACAATCAGCAATTTCCCTTATATCAAATCGAATAGCAAAGGGTTGATATTGATGGTTTTAAATAAGCAAAATACGCGTTTCAATATGAAAAACGTCCCTTACACCATCCAAAATTGATGGATATTAAGAGCATATTTCATTTCTTCGTTCGTCTTTGTTTTGAGTGCCATAAAAATTATCGACATAAATAAAAATGAGGGTCGTAAAATTCGCCGAGCTAAGTTCGAATTGAGCCCCCCGGCTTGAAGATGTGTGAGAAAGCCTTAAGGGATTTTGTAGGATTTGCGAGTCTTTAGAAAAGACCGATAGAGTCATAGTCTTTTGTTTCGGTAAACCTTTACAGCTTTAAAGGAGTGGATATGGGGATATTTGTCGACTTTATGAGAACATCCCATTTTTGAAACGTCGCACAAAATAAAATGATACGAAATTTTTAGCAAGCTTCGAGCGCATCGTTATAATCTGTTTGAATGGACCATCTAAAATAGTATCTTATTGATAAAAATACGTTTAAATTTATTATTTTTTCTTATTTAGAAAAAAAAAACACCTTAATTTATATGCATATTTCATCGCCAAAATAGAAAAACACGGTTATTACGAGTATAAATAAAATTTAAAAATCATAAAATCATTTATGATTTCATTAGAAGATATTTTTTTTTAAATCAATTTAAAGCAGTATTATATGAAATTTTCCATATCATAAAAAAATCTTAATAAAACCAAAAAAATATTTTTAGATATGAACACATTTAAATATAATTTATTTGAAGAAAAATCAGTTATAACTATCTGAAATGGCTATTTTTACGCATATTTTACATAAAATATGATAATTTTCATGCATAAACTTGCTCGTTATAAGCGTGAATTGTGAATAAAAACGTTCATAATTGCTTCAGAATAAAAACAAATACAAATTTTAAACGCCCCTGTTACATGCATTTATACTGTATAAACAGTAGAAGCTTTTTTAAATCTAAATTTCAATTATCCGATGAAAAACATTGACCCATGTCAGCGAAATTCGTGCAAAATATTTTCTGGCAAGGAACTCGTGTTACTCAATCTGGATATGAATAATGAGCAATCTTTCAAGATGTAATAAATCATATCATATAAGAGCTATCTTCTTTTAAAACTGAGAAAATTGAATAAAAATATCATAGTTTATTATCGATCCTTTGTCTATTGTTGATCAATTGATTAATTTATTTATTTTGGAATGCAAATTTATGCAAAATGATATTTAGTCCCCTGCAGGAATAAAGGCTCTTTAATATCACCATATTTACACCGTATCAAACAATCACCTCATCATGCACTCGATATTAACGGCAGCATATCGTCTGAGTATTCTGAATTTCTAAATACTCACTTTGTGGGTTGTCTAAGAAAATTTGATGTTTTCATTTCAATAGATACTAAACGACTTTCAGGAAACAAGTCTTCAATATGAATAAAATATGATTTATGAAGAATGTGTATTATTTCTTACCACCCTAACTCAGGGTTGGCCGCACCAACTGAATCATACAACCGCATATTCATCTTCGACATTATTTCATAGTTTATTATACTTTTTTATCAAATTTTCGTTATAATATATATATATTTTAGACGATTCGAAAAATGGTGAACCAATGGATATTGACCTGAGGGGTATTTACAGCAATGCAAATGATTTCGGGATGAACGTCCGCACCGGATCCATGTTGCAAACATTCGGCACGAACGGCGTTTCCGGACCGAACCCCAATGGACTCACAAAAAAGCAGGAGATGCTCGTCAGATCCGCTATTAAATATTGGGTAGAACGACACAAGCATGTAGTGAGGTAAATTTTCATTTTCTATATTCACCATAAAAAAATATTTTTCGCCAAAAAATAACTATAACCATGCGAAAATTTATTAACTCGTTGTTCATCTATAATAATGTCAAAAATGATAATTTAGCGCATAAACGGAAAACTTATATTATTCACACCTCAATAAGATTCAATTCAATGCTTGAAACACTTGTAGAATTCCGTTGGTTGATTCAACAAGGTCTTGTAGGAGTTGCTCAAAATTTTCATATTATTTCATACAGTATTTGAATATTTTCAATCAGGCATAAACTTTTTCATTCGAATTCCCCCCGTCGAAGGGACATCTGTTCAATTCATGTATTTATGTAATAAAAGAATCGGAGATAAAAAGGGGAGCATTGAAATTAATAGCAAGGGTACTCGATTCCGGTCTGAATATTATTGAATAAAAAAATTTGCTTTCAGCCCCAGTTGTGGCCTTTAATATGGGCGCTTATTATCATTCTAGTACTGACGTCGTACATTTCAGATGTATAATGTATTATTGCAATGAGGCTCTAAAACCGTGGCTCGATATATCATTTATTTATAAGCGAATTTTAATAATCGATGAGCATTCGATATGATTGTCACGCATCGAGAGATTCGCATCCTTCGTGCCTTATTAGATACGGGGACCGAGTGACAGTAGATACGGCGGAAGGCCTCGTCTACGCTGGAATAGACAAGTAGACATAGACCCCGTTGGCTTATGCCTGAGAAATTCGAAGGTGAAGGTTCACAATTTATACACGCAATTATCAAGTCATCGAGATGATAAAAATTGCGTATGGTTTGACTGGGTCCAATAAAATTCATAAAAGAGGACCTTTTTGCTGTTAATGATGATTTTAAAGTAAAAATAGCCTTGACAAACAAACAAAATAATAATAATTCACAATTTTATTTATTTCATCAACTTTATAATAGCAAAAAATGGGTTTCCTGAACCGTGTCTCGATACAAACTGACTGTAAAAGACATAATCATAAAATGTTGATTACTTTCTGGTCCTCATAATATATGCACATTCTTTTAAAGCTAAGACCATTTATATAGAATAATATGAGTTGTAAAACTATTAATTCACATCATTATTATTGTAAATGGAACATTTTATAATATAAATCAACCAGCTAATACCCGGCTTGCGTTGCAATGCTATAAGCATTGCATTTAATATTTATTTGAAAATAAATGCAGTACGTGATTTATTGCTTCAGGCCATGTGTAGCGCGAGCCGAAGATTTCATTTCACCAAACCAATATGTGCCAACATGGTGCATTCATTCGATATTTTTACTATATTTATGTTATTCCCGCAAGTGTAAAAATTAAGTAAACAAAGTTTTATCGCAATCTGATGAACGATATGGAAGCACATTAAATACGGACAAACAAACATTGTTTTTTTATATATTAGACTATGCCGCCTATGCAACTCGCGGAATCTTTAGCAATAAGTGGACGAAGTTTTATCGCAATCTGATGAACGATATGGAAGCACATTAAATACGAACAAACAAACATTGTTTTTTATATATTAGACTATGCCGCCTATGCTACTCGCGGAATTTTTAGCAATAAGTGGACGAAATTTTATCGCAATCTGATGAACGGTATGGTAGAGCATTTCACATGAACAAAACCCAATTCATTTTTATATATTAGAAGAAGATAGAAGATAAGTATCTTAGTATTGATTATTTTTCTCAATCGCCTAAATTTTATAATTTAACTTAAAATGTTATATTTAAATATAACAATAATTTGGGAGCTAAGATAATAGTTGTTTTTTTTTTTTTTGAAGAAATGTATGAAAATTTAAAAATAATAATTATAATAATAATTTTTATAGTAAACAGACAGACACACAATATTGATATATATTATTAATCTGGAATATTAAAATATATCTGTATTTTTATTATTAAAATAGTAAAATTAAATTAAAAATGTTTAAATATGCCTGTTGACCTATATATAGGACATATGGCTTTTTTGGATTATTAGCAGTATATGGATTTTCATACATTTTTATACACTAATGCATTAATAATATCAGTATTATTTATATAGAAATGCGTTTTTGAAAATGTTTTCGACATATTCAATGACTGGAAATATATTCGATGCATATGTCGTTTGAGCAAATCTTTGTAATTAAATTTAAATATACGATTTCCGCATTGAAGAATCCTGTTTTATCGGCATTGGAATACTGTATTATATGACATTGAGGGCCACTGTAAATTTGCTCCGTAAAAACGAGGAGTATACGCGATCTCTTTCCACCCGACATAAAACCCGAGTCAGAAAGACCACTTTGCATTTTCAATTCGATTTGATCCCGGATTTCATTCAATTAGGCCAATCTGGAATCAGAATAGGCCTAACAAGCATTTATCTCCCCTTTTTGCGCATATACATTTATGTCGGCCGTTAAATATTTAATCGAACAACTATCATTTACGTCTGTGTACATTTTATTGCCGGCCGTTCAGTTTTGCTGGAATTGTAATAGTCGGCGTATGTGGTCGTATGTAAGCGACAACTTACAGGCGAATGGATGTGAAATGCCCGCCAGGGAAATGAAGTGCAGGCCAGGATAGTGCTTTCTGTGTACCGAGAATGAATTATCCTGGCTGAGGCGGGCTTCTAATGTGATTGGTCACGGAGGTCCAATGCTCTTAAATTAAATCCGAGAAAACTGGGTAAATAATGGAAAAAATTAGAGCTTGGGAAAATGCGGTAATTCTGTAAGACAGTTAAAAAAATTGGTCAGTAACCAATTTCTCTTTAGAGAATAAGAAATATTTACAGATAGAAATGTTGTACAGAAGACCGCATATAAAAATAATCATCCAAACGTCTGAAATAAATTAATATTAATAGTTTAAAGTATTTATTTTATTGAATTATTGATATTTTTAATGATAAATATCATAATAATGGGACCTTTTATGGCTTATTTGCCTTTGAAATGCCTTTGATGAGTAGACTCTTTTTAATTACTTATACAGCTCACAATATCCAGCGACAGTTGATTAATTTCAAAATATTGTAACGTGGTAGTCAGGCAAGCCACGGGAAGAATACATTTTCCCCGCGTGTTTTTTTATGACAGAAACCCTCTTATATTTTATTTACGGAGAGAGAGAGCTTACAGCCATAAGCTTGCGGGAAGGACATCTTCCCACAATCAAATCATTTTTGTTTCCATTTTTGCATTGAGACAAATTCACCCCACGATACAATGCCATTGACAGAATAATTATTTTCCAATTTATTACAAATTTGAAGACCTTCTTGAATTATTTAAGCAGTGTTCTTCTGCTTTATTAACGAATATTTTCATCAGTACAACATAGTATCAAAATCGCATTAAAAAGATACTTAAATCGAATTACCATTTGCGTTTAAGTCCAAAATTTTCCATTAAGCACACCAGCAAATATTTTATTAACGATTTAGTACTACTAATTGCGACTTGCCTTAATCGCGGTTTCAAAAACTTAAACACGAAGCCTTTAATCGGACTAAAGTTTTCGGGCAAGTTTTTCTAATCGCCATAAAGCGTTTGAAGGCGCAATTAATAATGCGATAAGCCTACGTGCCACTTAAAGTACAGATGCTATATAAACAAGATATTCTTTCAGATTTCAACCCTTTGATGGCAATTTAATGAATTACCCCGATCGCTGTTCCAGTACCGACATTATAATTGTAATTCGTCAGACAAGTGTCGTATTTTGACCCAAATGCTCGACAGTGCTGAGAATACTTAACAGTATCATAGTACCAAAGCTCTAATTATGGGTCCGACATGGAATACTAAGTTTGGTTCAGTAAATGCATTCGGCGTAATCTGACAATTAAATATGACGCAAAACGACCGAATTTGCACACGCTCGTCAAAAGGAGCGATTCCGTTTGAAAAGAGGGAGCATTTTGAATACAATACATTCTATTTGTTTATGTCTCTATTATGATTCAGCCAGATGAAATACATACAACTTCCAAATTCTTTGAACAAAAAACTGACAACTATTTTAAACTTAGTTTAAAAAATTCTCTAGATTATATCCTTTCCAACGCACATACTACATGTCATACAAATCATTAAATAATTCGTTAAAATAAGGGATGTTTTTATTAAAATTATTTATATAATTCGTTCAAAATCCTTTTTGTGGCCCTATTCTTTGACTTGCATGGTCTTCAGACCTGACACCATTGGATTTCTTCGCCTGGGGACGTACTCTATTCCGTGGCTCGCACGGTCTCCAGATCTGACACCACTGGATTTCTTTACATAGGGATGTGCAAAATAATTAATTCACACGACAGAAGAATCTCATAGAAAATATTCGGTTTTAGCTTGTAGGTTGTATTTTTTTATATTTAAATCTGTAAAAATGAATGTATGTCTGTCTGTTTTATATATAATGCAATCCTATACACATTGATCCCATACATTTTTTCTGTGCTTCTTGACTAAAATACATATCTACGTACGCAAACATATCTTAGAGTATATATCAAATCTTCATATACAGTCGAAATTTTATGTTACACATTCCTATTTATAGTAACCTTTGAGTGAGCTAACTGTGGCATAATTAAAGGCTCGATTTACATTAATGCCTTAAATGGTGTAATTTCGTAATATATCAAAGTTCAAGGAGGGATAACGATAAGTTAATTACTCTAAAATTTCGGGCGTAATTTCATAGAATCGATTCTTTGGACGGACTTTTCGATTAAAAACCGGCATAAAAATGAGTTCGGGTCTAATTTGGGATCAAGATCCATCA
Source organism: Stenopsyche tienmushanensis (assembly GCA_008973525.1). Taxonomy (NCBI): domain Eukaryota; kingdom Metazoa; phylum Arthropoda; class Insecta; order Trichoptera; family Stenopsychidae; genus Stenopsyche; species Stenopsyche tienmushanensis. The sequence goes on from WACJ01000484.1 coordinate 55,781, forward strand.
CTTAACTCCTCGAATTGACGGTTTAATGTACTTCGTTACAACCTCGAGCTCCACAAATTCTTGACCTATATCTTGTAATACAGTCATCGAGGGGCACATGAGTTGTATGGAATTGATCGTTAGGTGGCTAACGAGACGTAAGGGATTGTTTGAACACTATTGGAGCAAATTTAATACGATTACATTGAGCTAGAACGATTTTCGCAAACGATTGTGTACTTTAATTACGTAATTGCAATTCAATTTTATGTACATTGATAAGACGGAGTCGTTAGATCCAAACACATAAATTACACGAAAATTATACATAAGTCAGCAAACAACCCTTGGGTGGCGTTGAGCCTACAATGAATTAATTTTATGTTCAAGGATTCATAAACAAGTATTTTATATCCAACAATTGGATTAAATACAATGAAAATATCAAATACATAATAAATACTATTAGGAGTAATTTCGACATAAATTCTTAAGATTTTCACTATTAAAATCATTACACGGACGATTTAATGTTTGAACTAACATAATATGTGATATTCGCCATTCTTATGCGGAATTTGTTTAGTTATAATTCGCCATATAATACTATAATCTTTACTCTTTGCTCGTCCTGTTAAATCAATACTTCAGACAATATTGTTAAACTCAAATTCCAGCTTTAAATCTTAGGTAATTATTATATATATTCTTTAGCTTATCTCTACCTATATAATCAACTCTTTTATAGCGCCTCCTTCTATAGTGTCTGCGGTGATCTTTTCGTATAGCGGTTCCTTTTATAGTGTTTTCTGTGACGCTAAATATTTTCGGTGATTCTCTGTGCGATATTCATTACAATATGATAAGAAAATATTTAGTATGTATTTATTTGTAAAAATATGGTATAGCCATGGAACAAATTATGATTAAATAACTCCAAATTTTTGTATAGGTGCCTAACTTTATATAGCGTTTTTTCCTTAACGTAATCTCCATCTTGACTATAGAAGGGTTGACTACATATTTATTATGCACCTAGACTGGGATTCCCATAATTAAATTTGTTTCCTAGTGTTATTTATTCCAATATGGGACTCCCAAACTTCAATTAATGATTTTTATTATTCTAACAAATAGCCGGCGCTTAAGCGCATGAGCGCTTAATAAATATTTGACCAGATATAAATTTCACCAGATCAATATGCGCCAACATGGTGCATCCATACAATATTTTACTATACTTATGTTATTCCCGCATGTGTAAACAGTAAGTTGTAAAATTTTATCGCAATCGGATGAACGGTATGGAAGCGCATTAAATACGGACAAACAAACATTGATTTTTATATATTAAACTATACCTATGTTACTCGCGAAATCTTTAGCAATAAGTAGATGAAGTATTATTGCAATCTGATGAACGGTATGGCAGCACATTACGTACGAACAAACACTTAATAATTTTTATATATTAGATTTGTCATTGGCATGAAAACAAAACAAGAACATAGACATTTTCTAGAAAAAAAAAAGAAGAAATGGAAAATAGTACGAATTAACAAACAAATCATCAATATTTAATCTAAAGAGTAAATTAGACAACATTATTCAAATAGAATGTTTATTATAAAAAAAGGCATAAAACGTTTTATATTAAGCATCTAAAAATCAAAAATTAATCACCCGGAACTGAACCGTTATTGTTAAAAACTGTTATTTTTCCCGGATCTGAACCGGAATAATAAAAAACAATTACCCTAAAAATTACTAATTAAAAGCCCTGTTGTAAACTATTAATTGATATGATATTTTTTTAAATCTATTTTGGAATTCAAATTTGGTAAATATGTAATTATGATCATGTTGGAAATTTCATTCCGTTAAAGAAATCTTATTTAAAGTTTTAAATGCTAGCAATCATATAGTTAAAATATAAATTAATTGAGTGCATCTTTTAAAAATGTTTTGCTCATATAATCGTCCATTTATTATATATTCCTTGACAATCAGCGGCCAATTTGGCATAAATAACGACCTGAGAAGGTCCCTGATTGATTAGACCGCTCATTGTTTCAAATTGACGGTGAATTTTCTCAATAAAATTCAATCGAACATAGTTTTTGTTGTGTCACAAAGCATTATTATAAATCGATCAATCAACATCTATGCTCTTTTATGTTTGCATAAGACTTGTGTCGGCGATCGGCGATACTTACGGAACTGCATTGCTGTTTCACATGCTGATTTCAACCATCACACTCACTTTATTGGCATATCAAGCGACAAAGGTTTGTTTGTTTATTTATTTCCATTTAATTAGGTCCGCATGTTTGAAATGATCGCAATAAACCGGTCTAGGAAGGCCATGCTCTGCGTTAAACTACTAATATTAAAGATCCATACGGTGTTACAACGATTACAGCGGTAATTGCTGATGTTGTATGCGTCTTGCCACATAATGGCCGAGTGTATGATTTGCAGCTGGCATTATTCAAAACTGCAAATATCATAGATTAGAGAGATTTATTGGAATTGCGCAATGGTGTTAAGTAATTTAGAAAGTCTTATGTAATGGTGATTGCATTGTTTTAGATAAACGGAGTCAACGTCTATGCACTGACAGTTTTGGGATATCTATTTTATACGCTGGCGCAAGTCTTTCTTTTCTGCATATTTGGAAACAGGCTGATAGAAGAAGTATTTATTTAATTGTAAAAATATGCTACCATTCGCTAATCCATGCTCAAAACAATATTATTTTCATAGAGCTCATCTGTAATGGAAGCTGCGTATTCTTGTCATTGGTATGATGGATCCGAAGAAGCCAAGACCTTCGTACAAATCGTCTGTCAACAATGCCAAAAGGCGATGAGCATATCAGGAGCCAAATTTTTTACAGTCTCATTAGATCTTTTCGCATCTGTCAGTATTTATAAAATGGCTTATACATTATTTAAATGTTTAAATACAAAAATAATCATTAAAAATATATAAATTTTAGGTTCTGGGAGCAGTTGTGACCTACTTCATGGTTTTGGTGCAATTGAATTAAATTTATAAGCACTCTATATTAGGATAAATTCGCAAAATGCGATTTAATCGTTCGACGATATATATAAAAACTGTTATTGTTGCACTTGTAAACTGAAATGCAAAAGGAATTGTTGTAAAATTTAAGGATATTTATTAAAAATAAGACATGCGCATGCGCAAAAATAAAAAAATAATAGCAATCGATTTAGTGAATTTTTAAACACGTAGTAAATTAGGATTAAAATATTAAATAGGATTTATTTTTGTCCTATTTTGAATAATAAAGATTTATTGTAATTTTAAAGAAGAAAATTCGCAAGGGGGATGTTAAATTAATCCACGTCCACAGCTATATCGAGCGTGACCATATGGTCACATTGCAACCTGAGTGACTCTTTTGATTTATGAAATTATAAGCAAGAATATGACACCATTT